>PVJS01015274.1:0-39129 GCA_004027185.1 Glis glis
CGCTATACCCCCGGCCCTATTTTTTATACTTTTATTTTGAGACCGGGTCTCACGAAGTTTCGGAGGGCCTCACTAAGGAGAGAGAGAGAGAGAGAGAAAGAGAGAGAGAGAGAGAGAGAGTGTGCTGAGGCTGGCCGCGAACCCGGATCCTCTGGTCTCTGCCTCCCAAAGTACTGGGATTACAAGCGTGCGCCACCACTCCCGGCCTAGAGACCCTGTCTTAAAAAAAAATTGTTTTATGTCCTGACTTACGGTTCCATGGAATTATTATGAACACCTTGTCTTCTCCGGTCACAGTGTGTCCTGCTCTGTGTGAATGTTACCTCAGGTGATCCTGTCAAACAGCCCCATCAGGACCCCCCGGCCAAGTACCAACTTCTCTCTTACAGTGCTACAAATCCTCCAAGGACCACAGCCCCCAGCTGGACGTGAACCTGCTGGGCAGCAGCGTCGTCCACAAGGGGAAACAGGTGCGGAAGAAAGAGCACAAGCTGAAGATCATGCCGATGAACGCCGACGTGATCGTGCTGGGCCTGCAGAGCAAGGACCAGGCTGAGCAGTGGCTCCGGGTGAGGGCGCGCTGCCCCGGCCACATCCTGCAGGGCTCGCTCTCAGGGCTCCTGGAGTTCTGGCTCCCAGCTTTCCCTCGAGGGATGGGAGAGGCAGCAAGGGCCGAGGGTCTCTGCTCCTTTGCATGTTCAGAGCTTCCTGTGTCGGGGGGTAGCAGTCAGTGCCCGCTCTGCTGCGGCTCTATGTGAATCCTCCCTGGAAGCTGGGACGGGGGCTCTGGCTGGCGTCCACTTGCCTTTTGGCCTCCGGCGAGGCCTCCCTGGCTTCCTTAGTAAACAGCGTATGTCGCTGCATCTGTGACATGTTTACCCTGGGCTGTGGACTTCTGGCAAACCTAATCTTGGGAGTGGCTGGGCCTTGTTCGTGCTCCCATTATACAGGAGTGGAGATTGAAGCTCAGAGGGCAGAGGTGACTGATCAAGGTCACCTGGCAAGTGAGTTGCAGTGCTGGATTGCAGACTGTCTGACCACAGTCTTGGGTTTTCTGCCACCACAAATGCCCCTGGGGCGACTCCGAGGTCACTTCCGTCCTCTAGGTGACAATGCTGAACCACTGGGGAAAGGCTCGCTCACCCCGTGTTAAAGATGAGCTTGATGATTCCAGAAGTTAAAAGGTTCCTAACTAGAAGGAGTCCATAGTTCCAGAAGGGTCTCAAGACCCATGGGGCCCCTGGGGAGGCCAGCGAGGGCCAGAGCTACCCTCGCCCTCCTTCCTGCGGCCCCTCCACCATCATGGCCACGTGGACGTGTTTCTGGCTTTGCAGCCACCCCACCCTGCCACCCTGGCTAAAGGTAACCACCTGGTAAGCCTGTCAGAAGCAGGCCCAGGCGCCTTATTAAAGCCTGACCATAAATGATGCCTGTCTCCCCAGGAATTGCCCCCCCCCCAAGTGCTGAGTACCGCGGATTTGGAGCAGGCAAGCTGTTTTTGTTGTTGTTAAACCACTAAATGTTTTGAGAAACCACTAAATGTTTTGAGATTTCTGGCCGAACTGATCTTCTAGGAGAGCTGGCAGGTACCTCAATCATTATTGCAAAATTTTCAGGTGGTTAAAGACAGTCCCATAGAACGAGAAGGGCCGCTACACAAACAGGTGTGTGCCTTGTCGGGTTCCTGAGAGGTTGTGAGCCCTGAAAGGCCGAGCCTGACATTTGAAAGCAAGGGCTCTGGCTTCAAATCCTGGTTTTGCCTCTTTTTAGCCCAGTGATGTTGATGTATCCTTAATGTATCAAGTGCTTAGCACTCTGGTTCCTCGTGTATGCCAGATGCGTGACACTCGGCTAGCACGGATGAGACCACTGAGGCCCAGACAGTGCGAGGGGCTGGTCTCGGGCTGCAGATCCAACTGGGACCCAGGGCTCTGAGCTGCTGGTTCAATTCACACTCCCTTCTCTTGCCCAGGGCTCCCATTACAGCCTGAACTAGCCCTCCCTGTCCGTACCCATCATGTATACATGCATACACACACACACACACACACACACATTCATGCATACATACACTTGGACATATGCACATGTATGCACACACGTGCACATGTGGAGTGCATATGCACACACATTTATGGGTGTGTGCTCAAACACATATACACATACTGCTCTTGCTCCCCGTTCCCAGCTCTGTTCTCTGACTCAGACCCACCTCTGCCTCCCCTAGCCCCCAGCCTCCCTCTCACGCTCTCTCCCCGAGACCTCCAGCCCCCACAGTCCCTGCTGGTGGCTTCAAAGACAAGGGGGCTTTCAGAAGGCACAGCCTGCCTGTGTCTAGCCTGCACAGAGAGGGCAGAGGTGGCTTGGCTGCATGGGCCTGACTGTGGGAAGCCCTCCTGCAGTGCGCTGGGCTGCTTTGCGTGCTCTGTGGCATCTGCCCCCCTTCCCTGGACCTCCGTCCCCAAGTCTGCATAATCACACCTGGGCGTGTTCAGGCCCTGCCCAAGACAGGGATAAACGAGCCTGCCCTGCACTGGGTGCTTGACACACAGTCTCACGGCCTCACGTGGAGTCGTCCCATCTCTCAGATGCCAACTCTGAGACCCAGGGCCAAGGTCACTCAGCTAGTCTGCTGACTCTAGCACCTGCCCTCCTCCCAGGACATTTTTGTAGAGTCTTCATGGACCACAGTCCTAACTGGAGCCAGTCTGATGGTGGGAAAGTCCCTGTGCCCTTCCCCACAGCCGCTCTTCCTTTTATTCTTTGGCTGTTTTGATTTTAAACCCATTTCCACAAACTGTTCAGGGAGAGACAGAAAGGGGACAGCCCTTGAAATCGCCCTTGCTAATTCTCCAAAGAACTTCTGGATGGGTAGTATGCGCGTGCACATGCGTGCGCCTGACTGCTCCCCTCTGGGAATCCCCGAGGTGGCCCCTGGCTCAGAAGGGGGGTGGGCGCATTGCTATTTAGTGAAGTCAGCGCCACCTCTGACCTTCTTTGTGCGTCCCCAGCCCAGGCTCTGGGTGCCGGTTAAAAGGCTCCTTCCCAGGGGAGGGTGGGGTGGACGGTGGCAGGCAAGTCCCGAGAGCCCACAGTCAGATCCAGGCAAGTGGCAGGCCTGTTCCCAAGTGGCATGGGGACTCCACAGCAGGCAGGGGTCCCCAGATGCCAGGGACCGTCCATCAAATGCAGCTATTGATCATACCCACAGCAGACCCGCACTCCTGCCGGGAATGGCTGCAGGAAGAGGCTCATGGAGCCAAAGGCTGACTGCTTTGGCCATCTTTGAGCTCTGTTGCAAATGCCCCCTTGCCTGCCCCGGGACTTGTGGGACCTGCAGGAAAGGGCCTGAGCAACCCGCTACCCCACTGCCTGCCCAGCTGCACCCCCAGACTATGGGGGCCAGGGAGAGATGCTTCTCTGTTCTTGGTGGTTGTGGGTCTTCTCTGTCACCTCCACTCACTCACTCTCCCCTGATCCCGCCCCCCCCCTTGTGTGTGCAGGCAGGAAGGGCCTGTGGGGACCCTGGCCTCGCTGACAGCTCTCTTCTCGCTGCAGGTGATCCAGGAGGTGAGCAGCCTGCCTTTGGAAGGGGCGTCCGAGGGAAACCAGTACACCCCAGATGCCCAGCGCCTGAACTGTCAGAAAGTAAGGCCCCGCCCCGCTGGAGGAGGGTCCAGACTGTCATCTTTTCAACATAAAAATGCAAAGTGTAAAATTGGGAGCTTTGTTTTTGTATTTCAGCCCAATTAATAAGAAACATGCACCACTTGGATAAGGGCAGCGACTTTGGCTTGGCAGGAAAATGAACTCAATGGATACAGATCTAAAATATTTTCTTGCTTGGGGAGAGGGAAGTGTTATTGGAGCAAAAGTCACTCTGCCCTACATTCCTGAGCTGGGAGGTTTATTTTATGAGGCTCTTCCTTCCCTCTGTTCCCCTGCGGAGCCTCCCCGGGCGCGGCCATCTCAACGCTCATCCCCCCAGAGGACTCCAGGGCTCTTCTGCAGAGAGTTTTGGGTTTACCGGTCAAGGTAGAGGAAGTTGGGGTGAGGGCCATCACCTGTGGGGTCATGCTTCACTTCCTTGAGGATCTGCAGGTAGGTACCCCAAAGGCTGGGCGTGCACAGAGCGGCCAGAGGGCACGGTGTCTCATTTCCACCGTGGCAGGGAGGAAAGCAAGAGGGCACGTGGAGGGCTTGGGCAGGGGAGAGGCCCTCTGTTCTCTGGGGGGCACAGCCTGCTGGAGCAACACCCACAGCCTCACGGTGACTGGAGGGGCTGCCGTTTTCGTGGTCTCGCTCATTCCTTGGCCACCGAGAGGAAACAGCAGTCAGTGAATTCAGGTTCCTTCCCGTCAGGTGGGAAAGGAGAGCCCTCCCTGGCCTTCCTTAATCAGGCTCGGCCAGCCCTGGGTCCTGCCTCGGGCCAGGTCGTGGGTGTCAGCTTGCCTTCCAGTCATCTGGAGCAGGTGGTTTTCTAGAAGCTTATGGAATCTTCCCAGTGTTTCACATCTGACCACCAGCAGCTACGCTTTCCTAGAGGTTGTCCCCAGTCCCCACCGGCCCCTTGAGTGCACACGGGGATATTATCCCTATCTGACCCACATGCAGAGCGAGGTTAAGAAAAGCTCCTTTCAGGCGGGCACTGACCGCCCTGGCTGCAGAATGCTCGAGCCAGCCCGGAGTCCTGTTTAATACTGTGCCGATGAGCCGGCGCCTCCCTGAAGCCCACACGTTGCTAGTACAGTCAGGTCTCAAAAGATTGACACAGCGAGGCATGGTGGCGCACGCCTACAATCCCAGGACTTGGGAGACTGAGACAAGAGGATCGCAGGTTCGAGCCTCAGCAATATAGGGAGACTCTCAATGACGTAGTGAGACCCACCCCTTAGTTCAATCCTCAGTAACACACACACACACACACACACACACACACACACACACACGACACCCCTGATGTGGGCGGTTCCTAGCTCAACAGCCTTGAGCATCCGCGGCTGCCCTTCCCCCGCGACAGGGCCACTGTCCCCTTAGGTTAAGCTGCCATCAGGAGAACTTGAGATGGAGGATGGGTGGTGGCCTGAAGACAGGGATGGTGCTCAGGGATGGAGCAAGGGAGCTCAGGAAGGAGGGCGAAGGCAGGTGCTCCGGAGAACCCCGAGGGAAACTCGGCCAACATCCTACCAGCCACCTGGATTCTTGCCAGTAGGGGACAATCCCCCACTGGGGTTGTCTCATGATCTCTGGGCTACACCCAAGATTCATCTATTTTCTCTTAAATTGTAGTTCCCAAAGTGACTGTCCCCAGCCAGTGACCCCCATCCATCTCTTTTTTTTTTTTTTTTTTTTTTTTGTCTGCAGCCAGATATAGCCGAGAAGTACCTGTCAGCTTCAGAGTGTGGGAGCCTCACAGACGGCCACCCCGAGGTCCCAGAGACCAAAGATGGTAACAACGCTGTGGCTCAGGCTTGGTCAGGGTTGGGGGGTGACCTGCTTCCAGGGTGAGGAACTTGGCTGTCTGGCTGAACCCTAATGGGCTGTAGCAGCTGATTCTAACATGGCCTCCAACTTACAAATGATTTGGAAATAACTAGAGCTGAGAGGTCCTGGGGAAAGGGAAAGGTGGCCAAGACGAAGCCAAGTTTCTGGAAAGGCTGGGGACAGAGTTTTCTTCTGTCTCTTCTTCTTTGCCATCCCTATTTCGAGTGCCTTTGAGCCATACAGTCCGTAAAGATTTTCAAGTGTCTATCCGTCCTTATGAGAAGTCTGTGTACCCCCTCGAGCGTGTGACTTTGAGACAGCTGATTCTGGCCTGCAGATCCTCGTTTGGGGGAGCAGACATGCATGTGTGCATGCACGTGTTAGTGGGAGGGGTGGGGACGGTGGGGCTGAGTTTGCACGCAGGTGGGTTGTGTGCAGCGCCGATGGCTTGCTCTCTCGTCTTACAGTCAAGAAGAAATGCTCTGCCGGCCTCAAACTGAGTAACTTAATGAACCTGGGCAGGAAGAAATCCACCTCGCTGGAGCCCTCGGAGAGGTCCCTGGAGACATCCAGTAAGAATCGCAGTGGCCTCCAGGAGCCTGGGCTGGAGCCTGTCTCTGGGAAGGCGAGACCAGACCGCTCTAGGGCTAGAGAACGTGCAGCCCCCTGGCTTCCGTTTCTGTCTGCTGTGGGTAGTTACTTTACGCCTAACCAGACTCAGGGCCTGCTGCGATGTCAGGTCCTTTGTGGAAGTGAGGGGTGACCAATGGGGTCCTCCTGATGGTCTTAAAAGAGGATGTTTACTTGGTCTGCACCATGGGGTATGACAGGTGCAGCATGACAACAGTGGCGCAGGCAGATGCAGGGCACGGTTCTGAGCGCTTCAGTCCGAGACAGACAGGGCTTTGTCCCCTTCTGTGCACTGGGCCGTCTTCATGGGTCTCAGGACTCGGGTACGGGAAGAACCTTTCCCGCTCTGTGCTCGGACATGGCTTGGTGGCCTGAGTCTTAAAGGGCAGATGGGAGTTGAGTGGGTGTTGTGTGGGTGGGAGCAGAGACACCGAGATGGGGCCTATTAAGGGGAAAATAAGAAACCCATCTGTCTGGACCAGAGCACACGTGGGTGGGTGCTGGTAGGTTCTTAGTGGCCGTCTCCACTGCCCTCTCTCATACTTGAGGAAATGGAGAACGGGAGGGGAGATGGCCTTGCCTAGAAAGTGCCCCGGTGTGGGGCATCTTGACCCCCAGGCTGGGGCTTGTGGCTGCAGCCCTCTCTGGGCCTGGAGGCCACTGCCCTCTGCCTTTGGGCCTGTTCCTCTTCCTCACAGGACCATGTCCCATCCCTGGGCTTTTTCCTTGTTGCCCAGGCCGGCAGCGTGGCAGGGCAGAGGGTGGCATGGGAAGGCAGCCCGCAAGGACTCAGCTTTGGGACCTCCTGCTTCTCTGGCGGGGTGCTGGGGAGTGGCCCCATTTTGCCTGTCCCTGCAGCCTCGGGAGGCAGGCTGCATGATCCGGGAGCCTGGTCACAGTGCGTCACTGTCTGGGAGATATGGCTGGGTTATTACTGCGAGGCTTCTCTGCAGCCAAGTCCCCTGTCCCCTGGGAACAAGCCTACAAGGACACAGTTGCTCTCCTTCCCAGGTCTTGGGTGCTTAGAACTGAGTTCCTGCTTCTCTTGACCCAAATTTCTCTTTAGTCCAGAGGGTTGTGATAGGCATGGATAGGCCAGAGTTCCACGTTGTGGTCTCCCATTCCTTCACATCACTACAGTGCTGTGATGTTAATGTGGCTCCTCATGATCCCCCCTGTGTGCCCAGCACTGGGCAGGGCAGGAAGGTGGCTCTGCACTGTTGCCCCACTGCTGGCTCATCTGTCTAAGGCTCAGAGCAGCTGCCACCCCTCAGGATGGGGCTCATCAGCCAGTGAATCTGAGGGTGAGGAGCAGAGATGTCGACCCACCACACACAGTGTGGAGACAGTCCTGAAACTGGATTCTACTCATCTTTGTCACCCCAGGGCAGGGCTGACTTTGGTGGGTGGTGTCGGCTCAGTAAACACTTCTCTGATGTGGGAAAAGACTTGTCCTCTCATTGGGAAGCTGAGCATGACACATGCGACCATTTGAGAACAAGAAAGGATGGCATGATGGGTGCTGGTGCTGGCAGCCTCTGTGTGCCTTAGAGGAAGTGGGGGTCCCTGATGGAGAAGACAGGGGACATAGACCATGGGCATTAGAACAAGGTGCAGTTCCTGCCCTTTAGAAGCACAGATCCAGTTAGGGAGGCTAATGTGGAGGCAGAGAGTCCATCATACCAGGATCCAGGTGTTCTGACAGGAGGCAGAGCAAGGAGAGGAGACCCAGGGAGGGCAGAGGAGGCGGCATCTGGGAAGAGGAGCAGGGCTGGGCCCTGCAGGCTGCACCTGACAGCCTGGATGGACAGGCTGGCAGGGCCACTGAAGAAGTTACAGCTGCAAACGCAACAGGATTGGACCTGCAGCCAGGAGACCCGGGCTGGGGGAGCTTCCATGGTGGCCCGGATGACAAAGCAGGGGGAGGGCTGCTGGGGGGTGCTGTCCACCTTCAAAGGGACCAGCTACTTATACAAAGGAAGGAAAACATGGACTGAGACTCATGGCTTCCACGAGATAAGAAAGGAATGAGAGGTTCAAAACCAGAGGCCAGTGGAGACTCAGGGGCCCCAGAGCTGGTGCCAGCCCAAGACCCCCTTAGCTGCCCAGGTCCGCATCAGATGCACCCCCTCCTGCAGGTGTGTCCCCTCTGTGTGTGGCCTCAGCCCCCCCGCACCTGTGTGTCCTCCTGCAGGTTACCTGAACGTGCTGGTGAACAGCCAGTGGAAGTCCCGCTGGTGCTCCGTGAGGGACAGTCACCTGCACTTCTACCAGGACCGGAACCGGAGCAAGGTGGCCCAGCAGCCCCTCAGCCTGTTGGGCTGCGAGGTGGTCCCAGACCCCAGCCCCGACCATCTCTACTCCTTCCGCATCCTGCACGGCGGGGAGGAGCTGGCCAAGCTCGAGGTACTGCTGGCCCGGGAGGGGCCGCTGGGCCTGGCGGTCACTGCTGGCGACTAGGAGTCTCGAGGGCCCTAATCCTGCCGAGGGAGAATCAGTGTAGCCTCATGTTATTTTTACTTCCTTTGCCTGTGATTGTTTGCATTTTAAAAAATGTCCATTCCGTTCCGACCTCAGAGTGGTTGTGTTACGGGAGTGGGGCAATGAGTTACTTCCTGTACTTAAGGCAGGCGGAGTATTTATAACTCCCAGCACTGCCAGAAAGGCTTCTGGGTGCAGTTCAACTGTACATGGGTGCAGTTTAGTTTGCGTGTCACCAGCCCAGAGAGCCTAAAGGCCCAGTACATAAAAATGACGACTATCTGAGCTTATCTGGACAGCAGGATTTGCTCTGTGATGCAACTGTTTCTCCCACTCTCCACCCTGTTTGATGTGACATTACATTTACAAAAATAAGAGGTGACATAATGCCTTGCGATGAGCCCCACAGGCGGAGCCTGAGGTCTCTGCACTCAGAAGCACACACTTGACAGTGAACTCCTGCCCACTTAGTCCTGTATCCAAGGGGCTTCCTCCACATTTTGCTCCAACACTGCCCTCTAGTGGCTAAAAGGGCACATCACAGCCGCCTCACAAGGACAAGCGTGTATTCATGCTTCTGTTCATTGGCCAATGGCAAATACCTACTCCGTACCATAATGTGGTGGACAAGAGAGAGAGATGCCCCCTGTTCTCATGGAAGTTATATTCTAGTTTGAGAGTGTGAGGGCATTTGGCTCATTACCCAGTTAACTGCTTAGTTCCAGTTGTTAGAAACAAGCGGGAGGGTGCTGTGGATGTTCCATGGCAGTTGGCATAGGGTAAGGTTGGGATCGTAGGTTCAAGGCCAGCCTCAGCAACTTAAAGAGACCTTCAGCAAGTTAGTGAGACCCTGTTTCAAAATAAAAACTCAAATAGGGTTGGAGGTGTAGCTCAGTGGGTAGAACACCCCTGGGTTCAATCCCCAGTACCACAAAATAAATAAATAAAGTGAAATGAAAAATAAAAATAAAAAAGCTTCCTCCAGGGGACAAAAAGGAATCTCTCAGGATACTGCAACAGTTGCCCAGGGTGGAGATGGTGGGACCTGAACTAGTGGATGCCCATGAAAATCAGGATTGAGAAATTCAGTTGAAAATAAGTGGGAAAAGGAAACCAACTGGAGATAAATTCATTTGCAGCGGCCCCTCTGATTTAAGAGAAAGTAAATGGAGGTGGTAAGGCATGAGGCCACAGGGGAGCTGGTTTCCCCACGAAATAAACCAGTAGCATTTACAGAATTCCCAGGCGTTTTCCAGAAACAGTGTTAGCATTTTAATAGAAGCACCCAATGTATGCCTTTGACTAGAATGCAGTCTACCCTAGAAAAACACAAGTACCAAATCCACTGGAATTTTGTTGATAACTGAGCAGACCTCCTTGACCTCATATAAGGTCTTTAAGACACCTTGACTTTATGGAAGTCATAAACAAAAATAATTTTTTTGTATGGCATTGGGGATGGAGCCTAGGGGCCTTCTGCCTCCAAGCTACACCCCCAGCCCTATTTTATATTTTTTTTAATTTGGAAACAGGGTCTCACTAAGTTGCTGAGAGTCTCACTAAGTTGCTGAGGCTGACTTCGAACCTGTGATCCTCCTGTCTCAGCCTCCCAAGTACTGGGATTACAAGTGTGCGCCACCTCGCCCAGCAAACAAAAATAAATTTAAATGTCATTTCTTAGCAAGGAACTAGGCATTCTTAGACTGGATTAGAGATGTAAACTGGCAGGTGATTCTTCATGAAATAGAAGTGACAACCTACAATACAGACAATTTTTAATAGCATTTCATTTAAAATGTTTAAGTATTTAACACATTTTAATTTTAGTTTTAGCGTTTTGATTGTAATAACTATTAACCGTGAAAACATAGAAGCTGTTAATAGCTATTATCATGTGATAACGTAATAGTAGTTTGTCACCTTCTAGAAGCACATGTATATTAGTCACTTGTGAAACTTGGGACTAATGTCCAGGGTCTCCCTGAGGTGGCATCACGATGTCACTAAAGGGAAATGTTCTCTGGAGGCCTGGGGGGGATGGATTTGCCATTGATGGCGAGAAAGCCAGGGACAGGCTGTCTCAGGGGCCATGACAGCTGGGACCAGGCAGTGGGAAGGGCCAGCGCAGCGGCACACACTGGCCTGGCTCACGCTGGTCTCTCACGGCTGCTTCTAGGCCAAGTCTTCCGAGGAAATGGGCCACTGGCTGGGCCTCCTGCTGTCCGAGTCAGGTTCCAAGACAGACCCGGAAGAGTTCACCTATGACTATGTGGATGCCGAGAGAGTTTCCTGTATTGTGAGTGCAGCCAAAAACTCCCTCCTGTGAGTACAACGGGCCCCTCCCTGTGTATTCCCCCATTCCCTGGGCCCAGCTGGAGCAGGGCGGCCACTGAGAGCTGGGGTGCAGCCCTGCTCTGTCCAGCAGCAGGAAGATGCCAAGTCTGAGGCCAAGGGGCAGCCCTCAGGAAGTCCCAGCTGTGAGCCTGGAGCTGAGCCAGGCCCCAGGGCAGCTGTGGCTCTGGGTGGACACTTTCCACCTCCCTAGGGCACTTTCCTGACCCCCCCTTTAGCCTTCCCACCAATGCAGCACTTCCCTGGGGTCCCTTCCTGGGCAGGGGGTGCTGCTCTGCCCTCCAGATGAGCAAACAGGAGCTACAGAAGTGTCTGGGACAGGGCGGTAGAGCCAGGACTGGTGGAAGCCAGCTGAGCTGCTGACATAGAACCTACTTTCTGTCTAAAGTGGGTTTGTCTGGTCCGAGGTGCCCAGTTGTACTGTGAAGATGATGTGAAAGGGATCTGTGGCCCCAGCAGAAGATCTTTAAAGGGAGGCACCAGGGGAGGGGCAGCCACGGATGCTCAAGGGGGGAATCTGGACTCAGGAGGTCTAGGAAGAAGGCTCAGGGGAGAAAAGGGAGGAGATGCCCCAGGCACCTGGCAGCAGGTGCTCACTGCCCTTGACCGCATCTTCCAGACTGATGCAGAGAAAATTTTCCGAGCCCAACACTTACATCGATGGCCTGCCCAGCCAGGACCGCCAGGAGGAGCTGTATGACGACGTGGAGATGTCGGAGCTGCCGCCAGTGGTAAGGACTCTGTGGGCAGTGACCTGGGACTGTCCACCCCTCTGCCTGCCGGGCTGCACACCTGCATGTCAGAGGTGGTCAGACTGCTCTGAGCCAAGTGGTCCCCTAGTGGCCCATAGACTCCGAGGTGCAGCCAGCTCATCCTCTGTGCGCAGGGCTGTGCAGCTGGCCTGGCCTGGGGACCTGTCCAGGTGAAGCAGCTGGTTGGCTGCCCTGGTCGGTGCTGGGGGTGCGAGTGTGGTGTGGGGACTGGGGGTGGTGACGCTGTCAGTTTCGAGGTCCACGGTGATGGCTGAGGTGGGCCGATCGTGCCTGTGGCAGGTCCCTGGTCCTGGGCACTGAGCTGTGCTGTGCTGTGGGCTTCGCAGATGGTCTCACTCAGCCCTACCCACCCACAGGAAGGCACTGCGGTTTCCCTCTGTGTAGACAAGGAAATAGGGTTAGGGAGGTTGGATCCTACGTCCTGGATCTTCCACTTCTTGAGTGGCACATCCTGGACTCACGGGGGGGGGGGGTCAGGAAGGAGGGAGGCCCCTGGGAATTCCAGCACGGGGTGGGGGACAGATCTGAGATCTGAGGCAGGGCTGGTTGCGGGAGTGGACATATTGGTGAATGCCACCTGACTCTCTCTCTCACAGCCGGAACCTGAAGAGGATGCCGCCCCAGCCGTAGACGCCCCCAGTGAGAGCGAGTCTGACCGAGTGTACCTGGACCTCACACCGGTCAAGTCCTTCCTGCACAGCCCCAGCGGAGCACAGGGCCGGGCCTCGGTCCCCACGGCGCCAGTCCTTGATGACGAGGCCCTCCCTGCAGACCCAGGCCCAGGGCCCGCTCCAGATGAGCCCCCAGAGACCTCAGAGCAGCAGGTACAGGCCAGTCCCTCAGTGGGGTGCTGACCCCCACCCCCAGGCTCTGGCTGGCTGAGTCCTGTGCTTTCTCTCCACACAGAGGCAGCCAGAGAGCTGGGAGCCCCCAGAGGAGCCGAGCCAGAGAACCAGCGCCATCAAACTCCAGACAGAACAGCAGAGAATCTCCCTCCCACCAAACTGCCCCGACACCGTGGCTGTCATCCCTGTGGGCACCAGCCCACCTGCGAAGGACAGGTCGCGGGTGACCAGTGCAGGTGCCTGTGCTAGATCAGAGCTTAACGTGTTGGACATGGCTTGGAGAAGTTAGCCCAAGTCCCTCCCTTTCAGATGAGGAAACAGAGGTTCAGAGAGGTGAAGGAACTTACCCATAGTCACACACTGAGGAAAGGATGGGCCCAGTTTTCTTTCCCGACCCTGCTGGCCTGGCCTGGCCTGGCCTGGTGTCCAGCCCTGGGTGCTGAGCCTGGGCAGTGAGCTAGGGACAGCCCTTGTGATCCAGCCCATCTGACTGCGTTTTCCCCTCCCTGCGTCTGCAGAGATCAAACTCGGCAAGAATCGGACGGAGGCTGAGGTGAAGCGGTACACAGAGGAGAAGGAAAGACTGGAGAAGAAGAAGGAGGAGATCCGGGGGCATCTGGCTCAGCTCCGAAGAGAGAAACGGGAGCTGAAGGAGACCCTGTTAAAATGTACAGGTGAGTGGTGGTGGCAGGGGCCACGAGGGCAGGGCCCTCTGCTCAGGGACGTGTGGGCTTGGTAGGGCAAGGACCTGGATCTGTCACTGGCTTCCAGACCCCTGGGCCTGAGCCCCACTGCCCTTGGCCTAGCCCCTCTGGCCCTGTCGGAAAGGCTGACATCCTGCCCAGAGCGACCCCTGACCCATGTCAGCAGGACCAGCGGGTAGCTAGGCTAGGGAAAAGTGGCTTCTTTAACAATGACAAGTTTAGGCCTACAATGTTTTATTTCCATTTAAAGCCAGTGTACATTCCTGGGCCCACCCACTGATGTCATGCCAGGGCCTTGGTCTGAGGTCTGGGTCGGCCGACTGGCGTCCCATGGCAGCTGGCTTGCATTAACCACACCTGCAAAACATCCTCCTCCATTCCCAGCTCCACTTCTTTAAGCCCCTTGCAAAGGAATCTAAGGTTGTCTTCCAAATCATCCTGTCATTCGACAGCTGCTTCCTTGCAACGCACCTCTCGTGGAACCTTTCCAAAGCATTTGACTTAGATTTCGTTCCGGTAGCTTTGTGCTCATTTAATATTTCAATTGCAGGGTTGCCCTGACAAGCGCAACTGGTGTAGCAGGTTTGGGGACAAATGCAGCTGGTTCCTGGGAAGCTCATAATATGATTGGTGAAGGAAGTTCCGGGGGATACAGAATCACCCATCTTTTAATAACTGCTTTATTGCGATACAGTCCACATGTCATGTGATCAAGTCATCTAAAGTGTGGGAGTCAGTGATTTTAGTATAGTCGCAGAGTTATGCAGTCATCATCACCATCAATGTTAAGACCCCAAAGAAATCCTGTACCCTTTAACAGTCACCCTCCATTTCCCCCAAACCTACCCCTAGGCAACCACTGATCTGTCTTGTCGCTATAAATGGGCATCCTCTGGCGCGGAGGGGTCAGTGTTCTTGGGCGCTGTCACTGCACAGAGGTGGGGAGGCGGTGGATTGGCTGCATTTTTTACCCGGCTGAGACTAGAGTACAAGGACATGAGCTGATGAAGGTGAGCAGAGGCTCATCTGTGATAGTCCTTGAAAAGCCCTGAAGGCGCCGAGCTGGGGTGTGAGGAAGGGGCCAGGGTGCCCCACGCTTCCTTCAACACAGATGGTCCAGGTGGGAGAAGAGAGAAGTCTCATTGTGTATTCTCCTGGCAAATGACCTGTAGATCCGGATATCAAAGTGATTCTCCAAGTGTTGATATTGACCACTAAATATAAACTGTCTATTACAAATCCTAGTACCAAAAATATTAACAGATGTTCTCAACTTCCTTTTTCTCTATGAATTTTTCTGCAACAGTGGCCCCTGTTACTAATTGTCCTCTGACCAGGGCTGACAGATGACTGTTTACCATAAAATTTGGAAACAGCACATAGGTTTTCTGGCATGCTTGGGACTCTAATGAACACACGTGGTGTCGTACCTCACCCTGGCAATGGACTCCTGGGGCCCACAGTCACTTCTTAACCCCTGGGGTGCATGGACCAGGGCTCAAAGGTCCCAGGCTGAGGCCCCTGCTCAGTTAGGCCTGGGGGGAGCTGTGTGGGGAGGTCAGAGCAGCCCAGCCACCCACCAGGGGCCACTGGTAATGCTTCTCTGATGCTTCTGGACAAAAGCAGATGTAAGAACAACCAAGAGTCTCCGAGAACCTACCAGAAGGGACTTGGGCCTCAGACTCATGCCTTCCTGTGAAGGCAGGGCACTCTTCCTCTGGAAGGAACCTCCCCGCTTTGAGGCTGCCCACTGCACCCAGAGAGGCCCGTCCCACTGAGTGGTAGAGCCAGGCCTGTGGGCCACATCGACCTGGGCTCCTTCTCCAGCCGGGGTGTGTGAAAACTCTGCGTCCCCGCGGCGTGGTCCCCAGGCCTCGGCGGAAATGCTCCTCTCTGCAGTGGCTCAATTCTCTCTCCAGATAGGGGAGTCCTGGCCAGCCTGGAGCAGAAGCTGAAGGAGATTGACGAGGAGTGCCGGATCGAGGAGAGCAGGCGCGTGGACCTTGAGCTCAACATCATGGAGGTGAAGGAGAGCCTGAGGAAGGCCGAGGCCGGGCCCGTGACCCTGGGCACCGCTGTTGATACTACCCACCTGGACACGAGCCCCCGCGTGAGTTCCGGCTCCTCGGAGCTGCCCGCAGGGCCATGGGGACAGGGCTGGGGGAGGTGGTTGTGTCTCCCTCCCCTTGGCCCAACCCTCCTTCTCCACCTGTGACCACAGCCCAAAGCTGCCGCCCCCACCTTCACCCCAGACTGCACCCCGGTCAACTCCGCAACCGCGCTCAAGAACAGGCCTCTCTCGGTCATGGTCACAGGCAAAGGGACCGTCCTCCAGAAAGCTAAGGTAAGTACCACTCCTGGCTTCCCTCAGGCCCAGCAGAACCGGGGCCCCTCTTCTGATGTCGGTGGCACTTTGTGGCTTTTGGTGTCAGCCCTGGATTCACGGTGTTTTTGGCTCATTCGGTCTTTGGACCTGAATAGTCAGAACCGTGTTTGCACTTGATTCGAGTGTTCTAACCAGTGAGTCCGAGGATACTCGTGTCCTTGTCCTGCCCACACTCATGATCAGTAGATTACACGAGGAGGGGAGAGCTGCAGCTCAGGGACAGATTAGTTTCCAAAGCAAAAAAAGTCAGACTCCAAAAGTCAGAGATTCCAGAGACTTTCATGGTTTTCTACCATGAAAACCAAAGAAACAGATTCAGACAGGTCATGTGGTTTGCCCAAAATCACCCAACTGGCTAGTGGCAAAAGGCACAAACGAGGGATGGATCCTGTGACTGGGTTTCTCCCCGAGGGCTAGACAAAGTGTTATTAGTCCTCCACTCAGTTGTACAGTAAGGAACATGTGGAGAGCTGCCTTTGTTGGGGCAGACGCTGCTCTCTGTTCCCATCCTGCCTACTGCTAGAGGCACCCACACCAATCCCCATGAGCAGTGAGCCTCCCCTCCCTCCCGTGGCAGACACCCCTGATCCCCGGAAGCATTCTCTGCCATGCCAAAGCCCCAGCATCTCTTAATGGGTGCTCCATGCAGGCACGAACACACAGGGTTAGAAACACACTTAGCCTCTCTATTCCAAACTGCATCTGTGCCTAAAGTATTTGGCACATTTTGCTATGTATATAAAGGTTGCTACAGAGAATAACTTTGTTTTTTGGGGTGGGGTGGGTGCTGGTATTTGAATGGTGCTCTAGGAATGGGAGAAGAAAGGAGCAAGTTAGGAAACATCATCTAAAGACTCTCACACCAATGCGGACCTTGGTGACAATCCTGCTTCCATAAAGTCTTCGTTCAAACAGCAACTCAGAAAGGGTGAGTCTGTTCAGAAGAAAAAGCAAGGACTGGGGAGCTTCAGTTATGAGTTGGCTCTGTCTGGAAGGGAACAATACAACAAATACCAAAAAAAGGCTTCTTGGAGACCGAAAGCTATTGGCTGTAAACAAGACAGTGTTGTATGTAGAGATGTTCTTTGTTTCCCTTTTCAAGTTTTCATCAATTGTTTTATCAAGCTTTTTAAGTAGTGAAAAGCTTCTGATGTTTAAACTTTGGAAGAGAAATAGAGGTTTCAGGGCCCTGTTCCACTGGCCCTGCGGCTTTGGTGACTGAGAAAAACCCAAGCTCCTGACCATCATCTCTTATCCATGCCTAGCTGTGTTGGGGGTTAAACCGTCCTTGCCTTCGAGTTTGTTCTCTCCAGTATTAGTGGGCCCAACTCAGTCTTTGGTGATTTTAAACAGCATAGGCAGCACTTGTGTGCCACCCGCCACCTATGACATGAATTTTGAGAAACAGTAGCAAGGGGAAATATTTGGGACCCAGCTGAAGCACTGATCCCACTAGGTTAAGAACCTTTTTTCTAGTCCAAGGCAGGCCTGAATCAACTGTCTTTAAATAAAATTGTAAGTGATCCTGTATTATATAGTTTTTTAAAAAATGTTTAGAATCCTGTCTCTTAGGACAGTGAAAAGTATCTTTTGAGATTTAACTGACTTTTTACATGACTATAGAAAAAAAATTACCCTATGTTTACAGTCACATTCCTGTGGTCAGGCCATTTTTAAGGGAAGAGTTATTTAATGCTCTCAGTCCCTGTTCTGAAGTCCTGTTTTAACTTCTGTCCCTTGCAAGCTAAAGTGGTGATTTTGCTTAGGGCCATGTCCCTCTTTTAAATTGGCGGTGCCTTTCTTTGCACTGTCCCCTCTTTTCCTGCGATGGCACTGTTTGTTAACACAGGTTGAAACATTTCATCTGTCACCCCTCTTCGTTTCTAGGGGTTCTCTAACAATGGTTCCTGAGGGCAAAAGATCTTTTACAAATTTGTATTGTCTTTCTAACCCCAGGGCATTTCTTTCCATATGTCATAAACACTTGGTGACCTTTACCAAGTGGTTAGATTTTTTTTAATAAAATGTTCATTGTATTTTGTATATTCCTTTTATTTCATGGAATCACTTGGGGTAGGGCCTAGCAAACTTTTATCTTAAGGGCAAAGGTCTCTGTTATTAGCACACTGAACTTCAAAATCTGTATAGTAAAAACAGGTAGACCCATAAGGTGTGGTCCTAGCAAGAGACTTGAAGCCTCCTTATATCAAGTAACCTAGGTAGGGCTGAAAGAGGATTTTAATATATAATTAACAATGTACCAAATGCATCAGAAGCATCTATAGAAACTGACTGTGTATAGACAAATGAAAATTAATACTGAGAAATTAAATAGACTCCTAAATAATTCACGGGGAAAAGAAACATACCAATACTCAGGTTGCCTAAGCAGTAATTAAGGAAATTCATAGCATAAATGTGTTTATTTAAAAAATGACAAAACCAAATTCTGGCTCATTAAAAAGACTAATGCAATGAAAAGACAACCTAAGTTGATATGAAATAGCAGAATTGAAAAGGAAGCCTAAGTACAGCTTACTGACAAGGTTTTTTTTTTAATTACAAGAAAATACAATGAAGATAGCAATGTGAAAGCTTGAGAAATATGGCTTTTCCGTGGTAAAGTTAATATTGCTCTGATATCTAAAACTTTAACAAAAGAAAAGCAAATCACTTTTGGACAGATGCAAAAAAAAATTATAAATAAAATATTGGCAAATGAAATTCAGCAGTGTTTAAAGAATGATGCATCATGACCAAATAGAGTTTAGGAGTTAAAAAAGCAGTTCAATGATTGAAAATGTACACATGTGTAATTTATTACATTAACAGATAAAATATGAAAAAACTTCTTCTCAGAGGAGGTAGAAAAAGCACACCATAAATCTGAACATCATAGCAAACTTTCTTAGTCATCTAGAGATCGGAATAAGCATTCCTAACCAGATAGAGTAACCCATAGGAAACACAGAACTATCATGGTCATAAAGTCCCTTCAGTCAAGAACCAGACATGAATACGTTATTACCACTACTCAGAAACACACTGGAGAGCCTAGACAATGCAAAATGACAAGAAAAAAGAAGAAAGAAAACTAGCATTACTTGTAAATGATATCTCCCTAGAAAAGCAAGACTCAATTATTAGAACTAGAGTGTTCAGCAAGGGAGCTGGCATCAGGATCCTTCATGGAAAATAAGATTTATGATCTGCAACATTTTAATGTTTGTAAGAAATATATGTGTGTGCGCACGCATGAACATGCGTATGTATGTATATATGTATGTATGTATGTACTGGAGATTGAACCCAGGGTGTTCTATCTTTGAACTACATCCCCAAACCTTTTTATATTTGGAAACAGGGTCTCACTAAGTTGCTGGTACTGGCCTTGAACCTGCAATCCTCCTGTCTTAGCCTCCCAAGTACTGGGATTACAGGCATGTGCCACCATGCCTGACATGGAAAATATATTTATATATTACTTTTAGAATTTGAGCTAAAATTTAAAAAGCTAGAAATTTATTTTAAATGAAAGAAAGGGCTTGGCTGGTTAGGTAATAAGACAGGAATTCCTTTTGCACTTTTCAGTGCTATTGGGACAATGAAAAATGTTGATGTAATCAGTGACACCATCACTTGAAAAGTTTTTTTTTTTTAAGTGTCAAGCTGGGTGTAACAGTGCACACCTGTAATCCCAGCTACTAGGGAGGCTGAGGCAGATGGATTGCAAGTTCAAGGCCAGCCTGGGCAACTTAGTGAGACGTATCTCCTAAAATGTTTCAAGGGCTGGAACCCCAGCTCCTAAAATAGCAACTGTAGAGGGCTTTCAGATGTAAGCCCAATTTGTTGTTTAAGTCCAAGTAATTCAAATGAGGCATCTGAGTATCTGTGAACAGGCAAAGAGCCTACATGATAAAACGATTAAGCTACTGACTTAAAGACAATGAACTCATATCATTTCTATAGCATTCCCTGGCTGGGCACGAGGTCCTGCCCTGATGTTGCCTTCTAAGGATGACGGTATAACAGCAGGAAAATAATTATCAGTAAAAGTATTCCTCAATCACAAATGGCCCAGTGCTTGGGACACCAGAATTTTTATTTTTAATGCCTACTGAATACCATCGTGATATCTCTTCGAGCACCTTGATATCTTTGCTAGCACCAGAAATCCCAAATTTCTTAAAGCTAAACAAAAAGTAGCCATGAACTTCTGTATGTCAAATAATTCATTAAAATATTTATTTTATAAACATAAAAGCTATCCCCAGCACCTCAAAGGGAAACAAAACAAAACATGGTAGTCTCTGGATTTATGTCAGAGCTTTATGGAAGACTTCTACTGATAACCCAAGTATAAACAGGTCAACCAGGGGGAAGAACTGACTCCTAAATACTGCAGGGGTGAGTACTTAGCCTGCCAGAAAATATTCATAATAATCCTCTTTGCCACATAGGCGCAGATATTCCTGTGAAATAAATAACCAACAACACCTCTTGAAATATTCCTTTAAAATCTAGGTGTTAAAAAGCAAAGCAAAACAAAACCTTAGCATAATGTCTATGCTTAACCAAGCAAGACTTCCTATGGGCTTCTTTATCCTTTATTTGTTAAGTTTAAGAATTCTCCTCTTTGCTGCACTAAAAGGAGGGGAAAGGAAGTTTTTAATAAACACCCCCACAATCCCTCCTAAATAAACTCTTTCAAAAGGAAGGCCTTCCCAGGGGCGGTTGCCCAGTGCCCAGACCAGTCGCCTGTGACCCTGCAGGCCTGGGCCATCTGCACACTCGGCCCCTCCCCCATATTCAGCCAAGCTGGTGAATTCATCAAATTCCAGTCTGGGACCTTGCCAGGTCTCTCACCCACACAGATCCAGTCACAGAAGTGACAAGTGTCACATAATTCCCTTTTTGAACTAAAAGCAAATGCATGTGAGAGATCTTCCAGGAAGTAAAAAGGTCCGCCCTTCCCCCATCTGGAAATGCCAGAGCTTTGGGGGTCCAGATGTGCTCTGGTAAACACCTGCTGGGCGTTAGTGTCTTAGCAACCTTCCAGCTAGCGTTTGTGGTGGGCAGAACGAACCTCAAGCAGGCCATCAAATTCCCCTGGAGTCTCCAGGATCTCTTGTTTATCTTCAGGGGAAAAGTGGCAGATGACAAGGTACAACCAGGTACAGAAAGTATTTACCAACCAGTATCGCCATTAGTGGGTGACATCAGCTAAGATTACTCTCCCAAGCAGCAGCATCTGCAGTCAGGACATCCTTCTCCCCGCTGAGTCTAGAGGGCAGACACTCACAGGACCCCCTAGGAGACATGCTCACCGGGGGCAGCACTTTTCAGCTCCCAGGATGCTCAGGCCTCTGCAGTTGCTGGGAGGGGTACGGCTGCTGTCCTCCTGCAGGCTCTTGGCGGGAGCCACGTGCCTTGGGGGCATCTCCTCTCAAGACCCCTGGGGAAGGAAGCAAACTCTGAGGACATGAGCGTCTGAGTCCTCTCCTCCCTCAACCAGTCAGCTGCCCCTCTGTGTCCTGCCCTGACTCCACAACCCAACCCTTCAAGCACAAGATGCCAGATCCCAGACCCCATCTGACTGCCCGGCGCACCCACTCCCTGGCCGCCGCCAGAAGCCAGCCTGTGCCTGTGGCTGAAAACGCAAGGCTCCCACTGAAGTTTTCTTCTCATTTCTGGCTAATCTAACTTTAAGATCGGAAACAGGAGCCACAGGGTGGCCTGTGATGCTGCCCGGCAATCCAGGCATTGCACATCCTCAGAAGTCTGCTACCCTTCTCTTCCAACTTCCAGCACATCTCTTCTCTGTCCCCACTGCCAGCGGATGGCTGTCATTCCTGTGTCACTCAACAAATAGACACTCAAAAAAGAACGAGTAGATCCCACCACCGCATCTGCCCACCTGTCTGCCGCGGCCCACGTCCCCATCTCCATCCCCATTATTCTGGATCCGCTGTGCTGCTGAGGCCTCTTTCCTAGTCGTCATGATTTTTTCCATCTAATGGAGCACCTGTTGAACTTATTTATTATCTGTCTCCTTCTTGAGGTCAGATTTTTATTGTCTTGTTTACTGCTATATTCCCTGCACCTAGAACAAGCCCTGGGATGCAAGAGAGCCTCAATGTTTCATGGTTGAATGAATAAATGATCGAATGATAGAACCTGAGTTGAATTTATGGGACTTGGCCCGACTCAGAATACCACCCGCAGCTCAGCGTGCAGAGTAGGAGCCCACTCACGGCTCTCGCAGTGGGGGCCCTCCCAGGCGCCCCGGCACTCGCAGCGGTAGCTCCCACTCCGCAGGATGCAGGTGCCCTCATTCATGCATGGGCTGGGTTTGCACAGGTTCACCGGCCGCTTGGCTTCTGCAACAGAGAATGAGCCCACCGGGCCCAGCCTGGGTCAGACCCCAAGGCCCCTACTCTGAGCAAGCCCCCGTTCAGGTACAGGACCACTGCAGGAGTGTCTCGCGCATCTTAGCGTCTTCCTTGGCCCTGAAGCAGCAGCTCAGCACGTGGCTGGTGTTCCATCCTACCTGGTGAGGTGAACAAGACCCAACTTCCACCCAGCTTTCCTCCACACAGCGGAGATTCTCTGGGGCGCGCCGTGCACATGGCAGCGTTTACTGATACGATCACTGGCACTACTTTTTAAGTGTCGGGAAGGTCACTGACAAAATGTAGCCTTGGAGTCAGGCTGGCCTGGCCCTGTTGGCTCCTAGCTCTGTATTTACTACCCAGGTCAACATAGGATCCTTATCGTTGGCCGGGGGTTGTCCATTTTGTAAAGATGTCATCAGTTTAAATCTCAAGCTTGGGCTGGGCGTGGTGGCGCATGCTTGTAATCCCAGTACTTGGGAGGCTGAGACAGGAGGATCCCAGGTTTGAGGACAGCCTCAGCAGCTTAGCAGGGCCCTCAGCAACTTACTAAGACCCTGTTTCAAAATAAAAAATAAAATAGGGCTGGGGGTGTAGCTAGAGGTAGAATGTCCCTCGGTTCAATCCCCAGTGCCACAAAACTAACAAACAAACAAACAAACAAATAAATAAATAAATCCTGCCTGGGAAGGAAGTATCTGGGTTGAAGTATTTGCCCCTTAAATATCATAGAGGGATGGTTAGGCCTGCTGTGGAGTTTCACAGGAGCATGGGATTTAGCACATACGCATATGGAAAGTGAGCTCTCAGGAGCTGGAAGGAGCTGTCCTCCCTGTCATGATGCACAGGGAGGCTCAGGCAGAGGGCCCATCTTGGGGACAGCCCTGCAGGGTATAGGTTCTCCTACTCACCTCCGCATATCCACTCGATGAGCGCGTCCTGGTGGTACCGCAGGTCGTTGTACGCTGCTACATGGATCAGGGAGTCCCGAGGACCGGCGAGTCTCCGCAGTGCCTCCCTCAGGACAGGCCCCACACCCACGACCAGGACAGAGATGCCATTGTTTCTCAGCTTCTGTGCAGGGACGGCTGCATCCTCGGCCCCCCTCCCGCCTGTGAGCATCACCACGGCCTTGGGGACACCGGGCCGGGCGCCCCTCTGCACAGTCATCACCTTGTCGTAGATGTGCAGCAAGGCAGTGCCGGCCGAGCCCGCTCCCCCCAGGTAGGGGGCCTGGCTGACGGCCCGCAGCACGGCAGCGAGGGTGAGGTGGGCATCCAGCCCGAAGGCCGTCTGCACCTGGCTGCCATAGACCACCAGGCCAACCTGTGTCACGTCAGGGTTCACGTCGAACTGGAGGACACAGCTCCGCAGGAAGCTCTGCATCTGGGCGAAGTTCTCAGGTCCCACTGAGGCAGAGGCGTCCAACAGGAAGACCAGGTCCAGTGACTGTGCCTGGCAGCCTGCAGGAGCAAGCAGAGCGGCCCCTCGTCTGGATGTGGCCAGTGCAGCGGGGACTGCTCTGGCTGGACACAGGCCATGTCAGCCAATCCGTCCGTCCATGCAGCTCCCACCCCGCCCCTCATAGCCATGAAACACCCTCCCTAGAATGTAGTTAGGGACATGAATGCCCAGCAGGGCCACGTTTCCCAGCTTCCTTCCCTGGCAGCTGGTTGTGGCCACGTGTCTGAGCTCCATCTGATGGGATGTGATTGGAAGGAATTGTGCAACTTCTGAGTTTTAGAGTGCAAAACTCAAACGTGTGCAAGTGGAAGTCTGCCTGCCTTCTCTTTCCTTCTCCCTCCTTCCTGCTGGCGGAGAGATGGTGACCTGGGACCTTGAGGTGGAAGCGTGAGACGGCCAAACCGCTCTCCTGGCCCAGGCCACTCAGCTCCGAGTGCAAGAGGAAGACGCCTCTATCATATGTCAGCCATGGAGGTTTGGGGACCCTCATGACAACATATGCACCTGTGCCTTTTTTTATCCCATTACTCAGCACCCTCCATGTGCCACATGAGCACACAGGGCAATCTGCTACAATTTGTGCACCCAGTGGGTCGATGCCTGCCCCCGCGGCCGGCAGTCTATGGGGCACAAATAGGAAATAAACACAGAATTATAAACAGAGCATCGAGGGTGACAGAGGCAGGGAACTAGGAGAGAGACCAGCAGGGGCCACATGATGTGACTGGGAGAGGGGCTTCCCTAGGGAGGTGACACTTCAGTGAGAACTGGAGGACAGGTGGGCATGAGCAGATGGCAGGGTGCCTCCTGAGCAGGGAGAAGACCTCTCCATCCTGCAGGGGCTGTAGAGAGATGAGCAGGGACCAGACCCGGAGCTCTCAGAGGCAGCGGGAGGTTTATTCCAAGTGCAGAGGGAATAGCTAGTAAGGTTTAAGTATGGAGTTAGGGGGCCTGGTGCACCGTTTTATTCGTTTTTAAAAACCACTCCAGTACAAGGAAAATTGAGCAACTGTCACAACTACAAGGAGCCTAAGGAGCCAGGCCCATCAAATATCCTAGCTGGTATTCTGAAACAGAAGGACAGTAGGTGAAAACTAAGGGTGCCTGACTAAAGTATGGACTTCAGTGAATAATAGCGTCTGGATCTCAGTTCATCACCTGGAACACTGTTCCATACTAAGGCAAGGTGTTAACGAGAGGGGGAACGTATGGGCTACGTGGGAACGCACTACTGTCGCCACATATTTTTTTCCTGTAAATCTATAATTATTCTTTAAAAACAGCAAAAACCCTGACTGCCGTGGGAGACTAGCCTGGAGGGCCAGGGCAGGAGTGGAGAGGCCAGTCCTTGTCCCCCCGCAAGAAGGAGGGCCTCTGGTCTCTGGGGAGAGGGACATGAACAGAGACTCTGGGACCCACATCCCCAGGCGGGAGCAATCAGGGTGCCCGTCAAGGATGTGTTCCAGCCACCACATGTCCAGCCGTGGCCAGGTCCCCTGCCCTCTGCACAGTGATACCTTCTCCCAGGGTACCGATCCCCAGAGCACCCTCCAATAGCAGGTCGCAAAACCAACTTCACAGGCGGTGAAACAGAATAGAAAAGTCACAAGACATCTTGGTAGACAGGATAAGTGTCATTTTGTAAAACCTGTGTTTCAATCGTGTTTGCGTGTGTGTGTGTCCCGGGAAAGTCTTTCTTCCTATGGGCCGTCATCAGGCTGACAAGCTGCTGTTCTAGAGGGAGCTTGGTAGATTAGATTCAGAGCTCCTTCTTAACACTAATGATGATCGAGAAGAGGAATAAAGATCAGCGCCTAAATTAGCTGAATGCTTCCTCTGAACTACATTTGCATGTTGCTTGTTTTATCTAATACACACACACACACACACACACACACACACACACACACACACACACAGAAAAGGCTATCATTAGTCCCATTTTCTTGACCAGTAAACTGAGAAGCTACTGGTCATGTGCTACTACATAAAAGAGAGGTGCTGTGGCTCCAGCCCCCAGCACAGGTGCTGGGAAAGAATAATGATTAAGTGGTCCCCAGGAGAAGGAAGGACCTGCCCGCTGTCCGGCCGACCCCTGTTTAGATGTCGGGACCTTACCTGGTCGTGGCCGGCTGCACAGCTTCCCGTGTAGCTCGGGGATTTGGTTGAACAGGTCCTGAGGGTCTGCGTAGACCATCACGTGCTTCGGGCTGCCCGTGATCTCCTCCAGCTCTGCCTGCACGGCCTCGCTGCCCACGCCCAGCAGGAGCAGTTCTCGAGCCCTTGCATGGTGCGCCGGGCCGGCCACCTCGTCCTGGGAGTGGGACTCAGTGAGCAGGACCACCACCCTGCGTGGCCGGTCCTGGCCTGTTCTGGAGGCGCTCCCGAAGCCATGCTCTGCTGCCTGCTGCAAGGCGCTGCCCGTCAGGGTGGGACCACCACTGAATGCAATGCTGTCGAGGTTCCTGACCAGGTCTGGCACGTTCTGGTACTCCCCCACGGGCACTGCCACCACCAGCTGCCTGCTATATGCAGCCACGCCCACGCGGGCCTGCGAGTCCTCACTCAGCACGGCCTGCACGAACCGCTTCACGAAGGCCTTGGCCCGCAGGAAGCCCTCCAGGGTGGTGGCCGCCGAGCTGTCCAGCAGGAAGAGGACATCGATCCTGCACTCCAGGCTCAGTTTCGGGGCTGTTGGAACCATAGCGACACCACCGTCATGCTGCAGCCACTGCAGTAGGTGGATCAGCCCTGGCAAGATGCCCACACACCACTTGAGGCAAGAAAACCTCCTCCCAGGAGGCAGATGGGGCTGAGACACTGGGTGACCAGAGCTTGCCTCTCAGTTAGACACAGTGTGGAACACTTTTTCTGGTACTGGGGATTGAACCCAGAGGCATTCTACTTCCAAGAGACACTTGCAGCCCATTTTTATTTCTTATTTGGAAACAGGGTCTCACTAGGTTGCTGAGAGCCTCACTAAGTTGCTGAGGCTGGCTTTGAACCTGCGATCCTCCTGTCTCAGCCTCCCATGTACTGGGATTACAAGCGTGCAACACCACGCCCAGCTCATGTGGACCACTATTTTAAAAAGCAAAAATGCATCTATTTTATAATTTTTTTCCCATCGTTGTTAGTGCTTCTTGTATCCTGAGAAAGCTCTGTCTTGAGACCATGAAGATATATGCACCCGTGCTTTCTTCTAGAAGCTTCCCTGCCTTCTCTTTCTCATTTACATCTATAATCCACCTGGGAATGACTTGGGGGGAGGGTCCAGATTTATTTTTTCCATATGGATCAAATGAACCCAACACCATACTTTTAAAAGTTACAATTTAACAAGCCCTTACTACATGTCAAGCTCCGTGCCAAGCACTTTTTACATAATCTTGTTTAAAATTCTCAGCCACCCTATGAGCTAAAGCTTATATAATCTTCATTTCACATCTTTAAAACCAGAAGGAGTTGGGACTCCTTGATCCCCTTTTGTAGAAGAGAGAAGAAAAGATTCTGCCTGGAACCAGGCCCCAGAGTTGGGCCGGCTCCAGCCTTTAGCTGGGCTCAGCCATACACGAACATCAGGCAGCAGCCATTCTATAGCTGATAAGCCCGGAGCCACTGTCCTGCCAGAGCTCTGCTACCAGAATTATTTATTCATAGAGCACATCACGTATTGTTTATTATTTATTTATGTACTATATGAGATGTCCGGTTGATGGACTACTGAGAAAGTAGTGGCTCCAAAACTCAAGGGCTGGTTTCTACCCAATAGCTAGTGGGATGGGCGGTGAGACAGGGGTGCACCAGGCTTCATCTGCTCCCCAAGTGGTCAGAGTCCTGGAAGTCCCATGCGTACGTACCACAGTTGGCCTCCCCTCCGAAGGCCAGCGGGCAGAGGCAGTGGTACCTGTCCAGTTCTTCTGGAATGCACGTGCCTCCATTCTGGCAGGGCTGCGAGTCACAAGGGCCTGTCAGAGAGATGCTGGTTAAGAGCTAAGCACACTGGCACGGGAGTGAAGAGGGCCGGCTAGCTGGAGCGGTGAGTCCCGCCGGCCCAGCCCCTCCCCTACCCCACCATCCACCAGGAAACCAGTCACAACACCTGTGGCGGAGGGGACAGGACCAGTGAGCTCCTGGAGGAGGGGCTGCATGTGCTTGCTAAACGACATTCAGTGGAGGGCGTGTCCAAGCCCCTGTGGGAATTACAGGCCCACTCAGGGACATGCCCGTGGGACCTGGCTCCTGGCTCTGACACCAGGGACACAGGCCATAGTTACCACAGCTGCTGTGAAGGCCTGGAGGAGCTGCGGCAGCCAGGATGATTAACTGGTGCTGCACGGAGTTTGCCAAGAGGAAGACCTCAGTGGCATCAGGTGACAGCGTGGGTGTCTTAATACTTAGGGAATGCAGGGGGTGGGGCTGACAGGGTCCCTCCTTCTTCAGGTTCTACCTGTGGCTGCTCTTAATGGCCTCTACGGCCTGGCACTGAATAGTGAGCCTCACACCCTGTAGCCAGGAGGCTCGGGTGGGGGGGGGGGAACATGGCCACCTCCTCTTCCTCAGGCACCTTGATTCACCTCTCTACCTCCGCATCCTCATCTAAAAAGGGTGCCGATGCCTGCTCTCCTTCCATGGTGTTCTCATGTGCATGAGATGAATGAATCTGTGGAAAGTCTTAGCATGAAGCAAACACTCTGTGACAGGTAACAGAGTGTTTGCTTTTGGATGTGAAGTGAAAATTATGAGTAATGTTGCAAAGCTGATACCTTCCACGGGAAAGCACAGCCTATGTCAAAACTGGGCCCATTCTGAAGTGTCGGATTGACGATACCCTGGGGTCACTGTCTGAGCACTTATCAACGTCCTCACCAATTCTTACAAAATGCAGATAAAAGCCCCCGGATAGAACCTGCCTCCCAGAGTGACAGAACAAGCAGGAGCTTCGTGTGTTCCAAGAGCTGGATTAGCAGCTGAGTGTGGTCACAAGGAGGATTAGTGATTTCTGTCCTTTTTCCTTTATAATGTTAATATATTGCTTGGTGGCTACATCACTGTAATTAAAGTGCAGACTTTTCAAAGGTAGAAATTACTGAGGCTTGTTCTGGGGGTCTCACTGGGGCTGCTGTCCTGGCAGCTGGAGCATGGTAGAAATACCTGGGGGCTCATGACCCACAGCAACAGAGGCCTTTAGCTGAGATCCGCTGTGGACCAGGTGCTATGCAGACCACTGCGCACACGTGGCCTCGTTTCATTGTCACGACAACCCTCGGAGGTAGGAACTGTGAAAACTCCTCTTTTATAGATGAGGACACTACAGCTCAAAGAGAGGGAGTCATGTGTGGAGGGTCAGGTAGCCGGCAAGGGGCAGAGCTACCTGGATTCAAAACCATAAGTCCTCAAACTCTAACTCCTGAGCAGCAACAGCCCATGTCAGTTCCTCTATGCTGCAGAGGCCAGCAACGTTAGAACCTGAGCACTTGGAGAGGGATGCCAAGGGCATCGCCTGACCCCAGGTAGGACTGCTCCCTGCCCGTGTTTAAAAGTACTGGCTCTGCTTCCAGAGATGGGCTCCTGCCTCATCAGGAATATCAAGCCCACACCAGGAGGGGTACCAGCACACTCGGGGATGGTTAGCTCCCGGGTCAGCAGGATGCACTGGACCCCTGGTGAGGAGCAGGGTAGGCACACTGGGGACATGTTCAATGGTGCATAATGGAGCTAATTCCTCATGTTTGGTTGGGATTTTATAGTGGAGAAAGAACTACTATGGACATTACCTTCACTAGGACTTCAGGTATGGGATCCTCTCATTATAGAGAGGGAAATGGGGACTCAGACATCAGGCAAATATTATCCCATTTTATAGAAGAGGAAACCAATCGGGTATCTTGCCTTGAGTTTGGCACCGTATGTGAGGTCATCTGCAAAGCTAGTGATCAGTGTGTGCCCGTCTCTGCCTCTCCCCAGTGCACAGAGCATAGCTCCAAAGCCATCACTCCATTCCCAGTGAAAAACTATCACTGAGTAGGCGAGGAGCAAGCACAGCATGAGCATGGTCTCCTACCTCCGAAATGCCCCATCTCTCTGCCCTGGAATCTCATGCTCTGCCCCAGGCCTGCCAATGCCCGTTTATAAACCAGCCTGATCCTGGGACCCTGAAAGCGCTGACCATACCTGGGCAGGTGGTCCTGTAGCAGGTGGTGGGGTGGGTTAGGAATACTTTCTTCCAGCTGCAATCCAAGGAAACAAAGTAGTAAAGAGATGAAAGGTTTTAAAGATTATAACACTAAGAGCTGATATACGATTCCAATGCAGAAGTGGGTCAAAAAAATCTCTCTTGCTTTCTTTCTTGATTCAACCCTTTTATCTGTACATAGAGTAGGGAATGTTTCAAACTATCCAGAAACAATTTAAAAAAAAAAGATTATGTAAACTGGTAATCATATTAGAAATTAGAGATGCCTGTGTGGAAAATTCTGCACTATGGGAACAGCTTTTCATTACAAGTTACTTTCCGAGGCCCCCACACAGGGAGTGAGGGGAATCCTGGGAGCTGGACCGCTCGATTCAGGCACGTTAGTTTCCTTCTCGGGTTCACCTCCCTCTTCCGTACAGTAACGCTATCTGTAGTTTTCAGCTGCGTTCCCTGGAGCGTTGATGGCGAGGGAAGAGGACTCAGTGGCCAGAGTGCCAGGCCTCCCCAGAGCTCCAGCCCCATTCCTTCACCCCGAATGTGCTGCTTCTATCTGGCCCGCACAAGTGTCCCCATGAAGCTCCAAAGCTCAAGAGGATTTGCAAACCACCAGACTCAATGACTTCTTGGGTCTGCCTGCACACTAGCATCCCAGGGTGGCTTCTATGACCCAGGTGTCCCCAATGGCCACTTTGAATCCACAGCTACCTAAAGAGACAGTGACCTCCATCCTGCTGGCAGGGAACTGGGTTCAGAGGGCTGAACGAGGCCACCCAAAGTCACATGGGTTGAGGGGTAGAATGTAAACCGGGCTATCTGACCCCAAAGCCCACACACGTTGCCTGCTGGTCCTTACCCCGGTCCCTCCCCAGTCTCTGTGGCAATGGCCTGCCACGGCAAGAGGGATTCCTCATCCTCTGGAGTAGAATCTGCCAACAGGGACCTCACCGGTTAAGGGCCCTCTCCAGGAGGTTTGTCCCCACCTCCCTTGGGTCCGGACCAAATGTCACATCCCCTGCGAGGTCCTCCCTGGCTGCTCTGTTGCACACTGTAGCCCTGACACCAACTACCTGAGGCAGCCGAGGCTGTGTGTTGAGAGACTGAGAGACTGACGCTCAGTCGCTGTGCCCTCCCTGTTCCCCCGAGTGCTGTCCCCGGCTCCCGTCATCCCTGTCACGTGTCCCAGGGCCACATCCAGTGCCGGGGCCCTGAGTGCTGTTCTCCCTGCAGCTCGAGAGCACTAGGCCCTGGGGCCTCCACCCCTTCCAGGCTGGGCCACATCTCTGTCCCTAGACCACATGGACAAACCTGTAGAAGGGACACCGAGCGGCCATCACAGCACCGGCCCGCCGCGATCCTCTCCAGCACGGGACGTCACCAGCAAGCTCCCTGACGGTCTCCAGTGTCTTGCGCTCACAGGGGTGAGCCTCGACTCTGCAGTCTGCATCCAGTGAGACAGGGTGGTGCTTCCTGCATACAGGGCTCCATCCTAGCCCCAGCCCTGGCACCTCTGGCCTCATTCAGGGCTGAACACCGGGGCCAGGGGCCAGCTCTGAGCACCTCCTCTGCACAGCCCACCCATGCGGCTCTTACAGCATGCACATGGTACCCTCTACCTAGTGAGCATCTCTTTAGCTCCAGCTCTGGTCAGGACGTCTAGAATGCAGAGAGCTCGCCCAAGCCCAAGCCTCCCTGTGCTCCTCTGTGCTGACCAAGGCAGGGGAGAGGACATGGCCCCTCCACCCAAGCAGGGGAAGAGGTCCTACGAGGTCTGGACCCTTCCCTAAGCCCCAGGTCCTCTTCTCCCCCGCCCCAGAGACAAGCTCCAGGCTCCAGCTGGGAACCCTATCAGGCGGGACGCAGGGAGACACAATAGACTGCCCAGGCAGAGGCCTGCTGCTTCTCTTGCCCGCCTTCCCTGAGGAGGCTCTTGCTATGGGGAACCCTGTCCCACCCCACGCTCCGGTTCCATATGTGCAATGCCGCTCCCTCCTGGACCGGATGGTCTTACCTGGAGCAGCAGTGCTGCAGAGGGCAGAGCTGCTGAGGGCGCTGAGGAGGCCGTTAGTGGCATCTTCCACCTGCTCGGCCAATAGCACGTGTTGCTCCTTGGGCTCACTGGCCAGTGCGTGCAGCTCCTCCCACCTGTCCAGAGAAGTACTGGCTGCTTGTGGCCCGTACTGGCTGCTCGTGGCCCGTACCCAGCCTCCTCCTGTCAGCTCATCTCCTGGACCACATGCCTTTGTAGTCGCAGCACCACCCCACTGATCCAGAGGCCACTTTATAGCATCCTCATCCATCTAGGATGCAGGTGAGGACAGAAATAAACCACAGAAAGTCCCCAAGGAGCCCAGCCATGCGTCACCACGTGCACATGTTAAAATTCACGGACCCCGAGGAGGAGGGCTTCACCCCAGAACCAGCAGCTCTTATTTGAGACCCAAGCCTCATGGATTCGTTGTCTGCTTTCATAAAGCCCATAGTTCATGAGGAAAATAATCAGAAAGCTAATGAAGGAAAGTGGTTTGCAGTGATAGCAAGAGAAGAATAAACAGGAACAACTAGTAACAGAAAAACAGGCTGAAGTATTATCAGCCGTGGACAGAAGATGCCAAGGCCAGCAGCGTGAGGCCATCCAGAGGGAGTAGCCAGCGTGGACAGCACTGTCAGGGCCCAGGACAAAGATGATGTGTGGATGATGATACTAGGACAGGAGGAAAGGGGTAAGTGGCATCGAGAACCCTCTTTGTAAGGAGACAAGGCAGTGTGCAACACACAGAGAGGAATCTTGCCATCAAAAAGTCATCAAAACAGACCGTTGGCAATAGGGCAAAAACTTCATTTATCTCAGACAGCCACTGACATAAAACTCCCTGCTCTTATCTGAATCCACATAAACCAAACATTTCTCCCAGTGGACAGCTGCGTTCCTGGCACGCAAAACGGGCTTCCCAGTTGTGGCCTCACATTAGTGTTCTGGGTGGTGCTGCCTGACCTATCCTCAGTTCTGCTGGCCCAGGCTTTCTCAAAAGCTGCCCAGGGTGGGTGTGATGGCACATGCCTGTAATCCCAGTACTTGGGTGGTTGAGACAGGAGGATCGCAGGTGTGAGGCCAGCTTCAGCAACTTAGCAAAATTAATAAAATAGGGCTGGTGGTGTAGCTCTGAGGTAGAATGCCTGTGGGTTCAGTCCCTAGTCAGTCCCACAAAAAACAAACAAACAACAACAATAATAAAAACCTGTCAGGAAATTCAGATCTAGCTAGAGTTGGGAACCATGAGAGAAAGGTTCAATAAATTCTATCGGGGGGAAAAGACTGGACCAGAATGATTTAAAATCCCACAGAGAGTGTGAGGCTGAGCTTGGCAGTGGCTCTAAAACGCTGGTAGATATCAGAGTCCCAAGGGACCACAGGCGGAGGCGCCCTGCACCACAGCTTTGGATCCAGTGGAGTGGACCTGAGGTGCACACTTCTAACAAGGTCCCCAGTCCTGCCGAACCTGCGGTCCAGGGAGCGCCCTTTGAGAACCACCGGCCAGCAGTGGGGAGGGGTGGGGTCAGGGGACTCCTGTGCAGGCAGCTCAGGCCGCCCACTCTCCTGACCACTGTTATCTTAATTTCTCTAGGTCAGGGCTCAAAAGGTGATCAGTGGACAGCTCAGGTCCTCAAACCACTTAACACCGGCCCAGAGCTCGGCAAGCACAGATGCTGGGAACAAGCATTAGAAACTAATTGTAGGGTGGCTGGACAGAGTTGTTTTATGTCTGCTGAATAATAAACACTTGAGCTTATATTTTGTCTTTTATTTCATTTTTCTACTAATACATTTTTGTCATAGTTTTTTAAAGTATCAGTCCATGGTAGATTAGGAAAAAACCTGAAACAACGGGTCCTTCACTACAGTGTGAGAAGTCCTTTTCCAGCTGTCAGCTGATGAAAACACAAGAAAGACACATACATCCCATTGTGTGGCAGATTCCACCCTCGGTGCCATCTTCAAAGCACCCTGCAGCACTGCGTGGGCAGAGGGCATTAGAGGTAGAGAGCAAGTTGCTGCTCCGTCTCCTTCACTCCTTCTCCTTCTTCTTTCCAACCTGCACACGCTGGTCCCTGGTCAGCTCCCCTCTGCACTCACTCCCAGGCTGAGCTCAGGTAGGCTTTAAAAACCTCCCAAGTGTCGCTCTCTCTGCCTGCCCTCTCTGCTAAGCTCCAGGTTCTTACAGCCCTCCAGCCGCTCAGCTTCAAAATGAACCCCTCTGGCAGGTCTGCCTGGCTCTTCCCCACGTACGTGAAGAGCACCACCATGCACCCTGGGGCTGAGGCCCACCCTCTATTCTGCTCTCGCAATTCACCAGCCATTCCGCTGCACTAGCGCAACTGTCCCTGAGTTGGGATGGTTGAAAGCTCCCTGCTCTGAGCCACAGTTCCCTCTTGTGTGAGCTGCTCCAAAGACCTCTTACTCAGTCCCCCCCGCCAACCCACTAGTCTATGCTGTACATGGCAGACAGTGTGATCTTCCAAAAATATTTCCCTGCTCAAAACCTTCCCAAAGTTTCCCATCCCACTCACAGTAAACTCCAAAGTCTTTGGCTGGGGGAGGAGCTCAATGGTAGAGCACTTGAGTGGCATGCATGAGGCTCTGGGTTGGATCCCCAGTACCGCAAAAAAACAAAAAAACAAACTCACAAAGTCTTCACCATGATCCACAACAAAGTCTCTCTGGCCCAATCCTGGCCACCTCATCTTCCTTATTTCTTGTGATTCTACCCCATGCTTGCTGGGCTCCAGCTCCCCCCTGGCTGATTCCTGTGACACACCAAGCTAGCTACTGCCCCAGGGCCTCTGCACCTGCCACCCGCCTGCCTGCCTCGCCTGCTCTTTGGAAGGCTTGCTGTTCACATCGCTCAAGTTTCTGCTCAAAAATCTACTTCTCCAAGAAGCTCTGGCAGACCTCCCCATTTAAAACAGTTCCCCTCCGCCCAGCATGGTGGCGGGTATCTGTCATCCCAGGACTTGGGAGGCTGAGACAAAAGGATCACAGGTTTAAGGTCAGCCTTAGCAAGACCCTATTTAATTATAAGTAAATAAATAAATAGGGCTGGGGTGTAGCTTGGAGGTAGCGTGCCCTTGGGTTCAATCCTCAGTACTCCCCCCTGCCAAAAAAATTGCATTACTTGAAATTGGGGAAGCAGGTCTCCTCTCTTCAGGGTGGAACTGTGAAGACATAAGCTGGGGTGCTGCCCACAGCCCCAGCATCAGCTTCCTGAGATCCAGGCTGCGAGGAGCAGTCAAGAGGCAGGGAGGACAGCAGAGATGCTCAGTGGACAGAGAGAATCTCAATGGCACCAAGTCCCTGGCCCCTGCCCACCCTGAGGGGCCACTGACCCACCCAGGAACTAAGCTGAGGCCACAAATTTCCATTTCTGCCCAAAATAAACCTGAGTTTCTGGCACATGCAACCAAATGTTCAGACAAAACCAGATGATGCAAACCCTCTGACTTCCAAAAGTTGGGGCATCCTGTGCTCTGGAGCGGTGAGGAAAAGACAGAACCATGCATGGACCAGGAGAGTTTCCCCAGCTCCCCTCCTTCCGCAGCTGTGAAGGCTCTCAGCCTTGTCGCGGTCCCCAGGCCAACCCACGGCCAACCCAGAAGGACTGAGGCGCTTACCTGGGAAAGCGGACCCCCACGGCGAACACAGTGACGCCTCTTTCCTTCAGCTGCTTGGCCGGCAGCGCCACAGGCCCCTGGGATTTCCCATCGGTGACGACAATGAGGAGCTGGGGCACAGAGCCATTTCTGCCCCCAGGGAACCCTCTGCGCAGAAGGTATTTCAGAGCAAGGCCTGTCTCTGTGCGCCCTCCTCTGAGGACACCCAGAAGGAAGAGAGAAAGAAGAAAGTCATTGTGGTGGGGAGGCGAAGTTGGAGGGACAGCCACAAGTCAGCAAGCTCCTGTTACTAGGGAATGACTGCCGACTCCTAGCAGAGGCTCAAAGCAACAATTCCACCCTTGAAACCACAACAGCAATGGGTAGAAATGACTTGGGGTTCACCCTGTGCATTTCTGCTGTGTTATATAATGATGCCATTCTTTGAACATGTGGGTGTTTTTATTTTTCTTCTCCCCTCCCCCCAGTGAGGTCTTTGGGCTGACAACTCTTATCACTTGTCTAACACCCACCTCCCATCTCCCCAGCCATGTGTCAGCCCCGTCCTGTCACAGCTCAGCATCTTCTGGGGCTGGGAAAGCAGACAACTGAGATAAGGAAATTTGTGTATTAAGTAAGAATCTGTAAGAGCGATGGACGGGGCCTTGCTACGAGGTTCTGATGGGAGTTTTTTCCCATGACCCAGGCCTCTGTGGGCCATGTTCAGGTGCAGGGCTGGGTGCCGAAAGGCTGAGCTGGCTGACCTCCTCCACGTCAGGTCCCAGCGGTCCAGATGCCAAGGGTCCTCTACTTGCCAAGGTCTGCAGGGTTTGTCTAATCCTCACAGCCCTGTCGTAGTAGGGACTGTGGACTGGGCTTGGAATCACAGCAGGATTTCTGTTGACTCCTGAAACGAGGAGGCTCAGAAAGAAGACTGCTGGCCTTGAGAGTGAGCTGGGTAGACAATGATAACTCACTACGGTGAAATTTACGTTACAGAATTGTCCCACGGTGGCCAAACCTTTCAGTACCACATGCAAACATGGCCAGTGGGGAGGCTGATGGAATCACAGTGACTAACTGTATGCATGGAGACAAACCCTGCTGGAGTGTCCGCCTGAAACACTGACTAACCCCAGAGGACAGATGGGGGGCATACATTTATACTCAGATTATACTCTGACCATCAATGCAGACAATACCAGTCTTTATTTCAGCCTCTCAGAGGAGCCAACCAACAAGAAGCATGAGCCCTGAAGTGTGTGTGTGTGTGTGTGTGTGTGTGTGTGTTGTTTTGCTTTAACTTAACACTAAAAATGGTTATTGCACATGTAAATCTGATAGTGTCCCTGCCCAGGCGGCTCTCCTGGCTGGCTCTCCTCCAAGCAGCCACTCAGGAAGCCAGGCTCCTTCCATATTGTGGCTCTACCTCCCTCAGTCCTCACGGTCCTCTGCATTCAGCAGAGAGATGGAGAAAGCATGAAAATTGTACCTGGGGAGGATTTGTGGACCAGACCTAGAATGTTCTTTGCGTTTATCTCTTTCTAGTTTATGCAAGTCCTTAAAGGGTAATTCTCTTTGTGGAGCTCTATTAAGTTAATAAATGTCAGCAAGAATTGACAACTCCTAGAAGTAAGGCTCTTAGCCTACAATACATAGCAGCAACTCTATCAATTTAAAAACCAGCCTACTTTTTTCAGCCCACTAGGATTTATTGCAGACAGCTAGAGGGAAGATAGTACAATGGAGACCAGGAAGTAGAACATGATCCTACCCCTCAATGAACTCCCAGTCCAGGTGAAGTAATGTCGGTGCAAAGGTACAAATCTCGAGTTCTGCGGAGGGAATTCATGGTGGATGGAGCTTTGGGGAACAGGCTTCAGAGGGGAAAGAGTGTCTAAACGGGGTCCTGGTAAACCAGCTGACTATTTCAGAAAGGAGGGGGCCATTCCAATTAGGGGAGAGGGTGTAAGCAAAGACACAGGTGAGTAGTACCCACTGAGTTCTGGGGCTAATGAACGGAGCTCAGCTTTCTCAATGGGCTTGTCACAGAGGAATAGAGTGCACCGTCATGAATTCCGAACACCGTGCACAGCTCCCACCTTGTGCTGGAGTGCACGTTAAATGCCCAAGACAACCAGTTGGATTCCAATTCCCATGAATACTATGCCTTTACCGAAGCTCTGCATTTGCAGTCTTCCTCCAGGGCTCCTGGGAGGGCAGACTGGCTGTCTGTCTGTCTAAGGGCTCACATCTATACCAAACTTCCACTGTGTGCCCAGTGTTCACATACCTGTTCCTGAATGTAATCCTTACAACTATGTTAAGATGCACCAATATCCTCATCTAACAGAGAAGGAAGCCTCTCTCAGAGAATTCTGCCAATATTTACTAAGCAATTCCCACATGCCAGGCACTGTGTGTGTGTGTGTGTGTGTGTGTGTGTGTGTGTTTGTGTGTGTGTGTAGGCGTATATGTGCAACATGAGCTAAGCATGCCCTCGTATATTTCCCACCACAGCTCTCTTGAGATTGGGTAGTTCAGAGAAGGGTCTTATCTAAGGTCAGGCAGCTTGTGATGGGTGCAGACAGGACTTCAATCCTGGGCCCTCTGCTTCCAGAGCCCAAGTTCTTAAACCATATGATAACTTGGCTAGTCAAGCCACCTGGCCTCTTACCCAGCTAGTGGGAATCAGACCTGGAGTTCACACCCAATCGCGCTGATCCTGAAGCCATTGCTCTTCTTCTCCAGGGGTCAGCAAACCACAGCTTACAACCCAAATCCAGCCCGCTGCCCATTTGGAAAGTACATTTTTATTGGAAAAAGGCCATTTCAATCATTTATGTACTATATATGCAGAGACTACATGGCCTATAAATGCTTTAATTTTTTTACTATATGAGCTTTTACTGAAAACATTTGTCAATCCCTGTTCTATACTGTCCAGCCCAAGTCCTCACAAAATTTTCTTCTCCCCAGAAGCCAAGACACTGGAGTGGCCAAGGAGTACCCCAAACCTTCACCCACCTGGGCAGTGAGCCCGTGGGCCTCCTAGCAGTGGCCTGGATCCTCCATTTCTCAGCCAAGCTTTGCTCCTCCTCCTCCTCCCAGGGCATTCCCTGCCTTCTGGCCCGTGCAATCATTCCTGCTCTTCTTACAGGTTCAAAACCTCAGAAGCAAAAGAAAAAGGACTTGTTCCCCATGAGCCTATTCTCCTTTCCCACACAGATCTGCTCTTCCCTGTTTTTCCTTCTCATTCACTACCTGTAGGGGAAGCCTTGGGTTCAACCCAGACTTTCTTCTTTTTTATTTAAATAGGAAAAGAACAGAAAATGCATTACAGGCCAAAGGCATGGGAGTATGGGACTCTCAACTCCGCTGTTCTGAATGGATCTGGTCCTCCCTCTTCACTGCCACCAGCCTGCAGTTAGAGAAAAGTTACATCTCAGCCAGGCATGGTGGCACACGCTTGTAATCCCAGTACTTGGGAGGCGGAGACCGGAGGATACAGGTTCGTGGCCAGCCTCAGCTACTTAGTGAGGCCCTCCACAACTTTGTGAGACCTGGTTTCAAAATAAAGGATAAAACAATAGGGCCGAGGGTGTAGCTCAGAGGTAAAATGCCCCTGGGTTCAATCCCCGGTACCGCAAAAAAAAAAAAAGAAAAGTAAAGTTACATCTCTAGGACAGGAAGGCCCAGGCAACCCACTGCCTGGGCCTGATGGTGCCTGCCCTTCCTGCGGCTCAGACACAGATACCTGGGCGACCCATCCTCTC
>PVJS01015275.1:0-39129 GCA_004027185.1 Glis glis
CGGAGACCAGAGGATCCGGGTTCACGGCCAGCCTCAGCTCTCTCTCTCTCTCTCCCTGTTTCTCTCTCTCTCCCTGTTCCTCTGTCTCTGTCTCTGTCTCTGTCTCTCTGTCTCTCTCTCTCTCTCTCTCGCTCTCTCCCTGTCTCTCTCTCTCTCTCTCTACTTAGTGAGGCCCTCCGTAACTTCGTGAGACCCGGTTTCAAAACGAAGTATAAAAAATAGGGCCGGGGGTGTAGTGCGGAGGTAGAACGCCTCTGAGTTCAATCCCCGGTACCACAAAAAAAAAAAAGAAAGAATATAGAATATATTCTTAGAACACAATTTCATAAAGCTGGAAATCGATTAGAAAAGGAAAATCAGAAATATTCCCATATGATGGAGAGGTAAGAAGCAGTTCTAAAAACTCATCGTTCTAGAATAAATAACAATAAATAAAATATTTTGGACTGAACAACAAAAACCAGGCATACTTAGTGTTGTGAGATGCAAGCAAACAGTTGTTATAAAGAGAATGATGGGCTTAGTTATACATATATTAAAAGGAAATAGAATAAAATTTAACAAAATATCTATCTCAGGCAGGTTAAAGAATAACAGAAAGAAGAGCAAAATAAACTCAACGGAAGCAGATGAAACCAAATATCAAATAAAAACAAATGAATAGCTGTGTGTGGTGGTGCACACTTGTAATCCCAGTACTTGGGAGGCTGAGACAGGAGGATCCGGGTTTGTGGCCAACCTTAGCTACTTAGCGAGGCCCTCTGCAACTTAGTGAGACCCTGTTTCAAAATAAAGAATAAAAATAGGACTGGGGGTGTAGCTCGGAGGTAGAATGCCCCTGGGTTCAATCCCCAATACTGCAAAAACAAACAAACAAACAAAACAAATGAATAAGCTAGGACATCGGTGATTAATAGGAAATAGTAAATAAGTCACAAGATGTTTTTTGAAATGATGCATAGCATTGACATACCTCAGAGAGCATTGTTCAAAGAGAAGAGATAAAGGCAAGAAACCAGTATCAAAAGTATGTAAGATGTGCCTACAAGGTATTGAAGATACTGCAAAGATAATAAAAGGATATCAAGAAAGGATTCTGCTAGCATCTCACAATGTAGTGGAAAAACACCTCGAAGAGGGAAATCACAATATAGCAAAATTGGTCCAACAAAAGAGAAATTCTGCTTAGTCCCAAAACCATTACAGAAGTTGGGTTCTATTCAGAAACCTTCCCTCCGAGAAAATTCCAGCCCCAACGATTTCCTCAGAGAGTTTTTACAAACAACGAAAGCAGAAGTAAATCCACTTTAAAAAGTCTCCAGGAGGAAAGGAGAAGAGGAAACATTCTGTGGGTCAATTTTCCACAAACAGCACAACCCTGCAAACCAGAGCACAGCAAGGAACGAGGGCCAGAAAATGACAATCCCTCCCCAATGGGAAACACAGAGTCCACAGGGACTGCTGGCAGGTCTCTTATAGATCAAGAATGACTCCTACGTCATGACTGAGGCAGCCGCCCTGGGAATGGAGAACTCTTCTCACACTAAAAAGTGAGCACACAAAACTATCATGAAGACTATAACGAGAAAAGTCATAAAATGATCTCAATAGATACAAAAAAGTTTCCGGTAAAATTCAAAATCCATCCATGGTAATAGTAACAAAAGCGTCATAGTTACGGAGCATTCGCCGTCCAATAATGCAGATCAACAGAAATCTTAATGGCTAACCTCAGACCCACCCAGCTCGCTGACACCGCTCCTGATGTGGCTGCAGGACTGTCGCTTGGGGTTACCTTTCCCTCCATATGCTGCCGCAACTCCTACCCGATGCAGAGGTCTCTCCTCCAAGCCAAGGAAGAACCAGGAAAAGCGGGGTAAGAACCCCCAGAGGAATTATTAAATCAGCATTCAATATTAGAATTAATTTAATCACTAGATCTAGATTTACAAATTACTAATCTTAACAATCTTACCAGAAAAGAAATTAACAAGCAAAAAAAATCAATATTTCTGCATATCTGCAAACGCAAGAGACACAGAAATTATAGAACTTTTACAAAAATTGCACAAAGTTTGAAGTGATCATTTATATATGAGACTGCTACAGGAAAGATCATGAGACTTCATCAAGAAACGTTAGCTAAGACCCACATAAATTGAGAGAGGAAATCATATTCACAGACCAATAGTCTTAGACTATTAAATTCCCAATTTTCTCAAAAATGATTTATTGATTCAAAACAATTACATAGTCCCAATTACATAGCTTTTGCTTATTTTTGCTTTTGTTCTTACATGAAACTTAGCAAGCTTATTTCAAAGGAATTTTGTTGTTGTTTTTTGGAAGTGGAGAAGAAAATATAACTTGGGAGAATTGTCTCTTCATAAATCCAGGTTCACTGCCCTTGGCCAGCCAGGTATTCAAGAAAGTATAGTTTTGCTTCAGAGAAAGAGAAACTCTTTCTAGAGTGAAGAATTTGGATCTAAAATCAGACCTTTTTCTGGAACTCAGACTCAAATATCTCTTCCTGGTTTCAGCATTTCTAACTGCAGGACCAAATGAACATCTCAGATTCAACGTACCCAACACTGAATTTCCGATCATCCCCCCAGACCCAACCCGGCCTTGCTCTTACCCATCATTTTCTTCAATGTACCACATCAATCCGTCTAGTTACATATGCTGTTGGCTTTACTTTTAAAATGTGCAATATTTGACCTTTATTTTTCTTTCCACCTCCATTTGAACCCTTTGGTCAGAGCTAGGATCCTATCTGATGTGAACTGCAGAAAAAACCTTCTACATCAGAAAAATCCCCCTGCATCACTTCTTACACCAGCCTCCATGTTTTCTTAACCTAGCAGCCAGGAGGCTCCAGGGGGAAATAGAACTGACTGATCAAAGTCTGGGAAGCTTCCCAAGGCTTCACAATGGCCTACGACCCACATAACCTGTCCCTCCATCAACTCCCTGACCAATGGATCTCTTACTCACGTCAATACACCATGCTGGCCTTCTAGAGTTTTCTGTGATCTGACAGGTACGCATTTGCTCTCAGCCTTTCCTGGCTGAATCCTCTTCCCCTGGACAATAGGCAGCTTCCACTCTGTACTGTTAACACCTACTCTGTCCAGATCGACGAAGATGACCCTCACTTCACCCCTCTGCCATGCCAGGATGACTTTTTATCTCTATGCATAGTGCTTATCACCCTACAATATTTAAGCAATTAATTCATTTTCCTCATCCAAGGTTTACCTGATTCTTCCTATGAAAGTGTGAACGACAAGAGGGCAGAAATTTATGTTCTATCCTGTTGATTGATGGATAATGTGTGCCTGAATTATATCGGGCACACAGAATACTCTCTCAACTCTATGGAAGTCTACAGAGAGTCCCAAACAGAGAATAAAATGAACATTACAAAGTCAGAATTGCACAATGGTGGAGAAAAGGAACACTTGAATAAACAGAGCTGATGACTGAATATCTGTTTGGGGAAAAAAAAATAGAATACAGTTGATCCTCCATACCCACTGTTCCACATCTGCTGTCCAACCAACTGCGAGTTGAAAATACACCACAATGTATCTACAGAACACATGTACAAACTATTTTTCATTTTTCTGTAAATAATACAGTATAACAATTACTTATATACCATTTATGTATTATATGACTATATGTTATATATTATGACTAAAGATGATACGAGCAGGTTATATGCAAATATTATACCATTTTATAGACGGGACTTGAGCATCCATAGACCTGGGTATCTGAGAGGGTCCTGGAGCCAAGCCCCCATGGATACTGAGGGACACCATGCACATCAGCCGCAAAATGCAACTCCGGATCTGAATCACACAGGAGAAGCTTTGCAGCTAAGTCTTCAGTGTAGAAGTCTCATTTCAATGCCATGAGACTCTCGGTCCTTCACATCACAGCCAGTGCTTTGTGGGGACCAAGAAACGATGAGACTCATAGAGTCAGCGTGTCACCATTCAGTGTCTGAAAGCCTAGTTATGATGTGAAAGACTGACAGAGTCATGACACGAAGATTAGAACCTTTTATTCCTTCAACCTCATGTGACAAGTGAAAAGCCAACCCACCGGTTCAGAGGATAGATTCGTTTCATAGGAAATTGACAGTGGGTTCGTTTCCAGTATATGTAAACAACTTTATAAACAAAAAGGAAACCAGATAACCCAGTCAAAGTAATTGGGCAGGAAACTTGAACAGGGACATCATACAGAGGAGGCCTGCGGGTGTGGTGGTGCACGCCTTTAATCCCAGTATTTGGGAGGCTGAGATGGGAATCATAGGTTGAGACCAGCCTTAGCAACTTAGCGAGACCCTCAGTCACTGAGACCCTGTTTCAAAATAAAAAATAAAAAGGCCTGGGGGTGTAGCTCATAAGTAGAATTCCCCTGTGTTCAATCCCCATTATTACAAAAAAAAAAATGAAAAGAAGAGAGAGAGAAGTCCCAAATAATATGTGAATAATATGGCTTGCACACATTTATATAAATATATACATACATATACATGTGTGCAACACTCACAAATACACACGTATATGCATATATATATATATATATATATATATATATGGCATGTAGGTAATAAATTTACTAATAACCAGCAAAATGCAAATTAAAAAAAAGCCCAAATACACAATTACATGCAACTGGAGTGTTGGCAGATAGTAAAGTAACTGACATTTACTGCTTGTGAAAGTTAAAATGCGTACAAATGCCTTGAAAAACTGTTATTATGTAGAAAATTTCAAGCTATACCCTCTGAATTAGTGATTGCACTCTTGGAAATATACGTGGGAGAAACTCTTACATATGTACACCATGAAGAACATAGAATAATGTTCATCGCAGCAGCTCTCATAAAGTTCAATGTTATAAACAGTCTCAAAGTCCATCCAACACTGGGATAGATAAAATATTGTGGTGTGGAATGTATTGTACGTGGGATGCTATACAGCAAGGAAAATAAGCTGGGGGCAGAATACCCACAGCGCTGGTGACTGTCACTGGCATAAAGTTGAGCAGAACACGCAGCAGAGTATAAGAGAGATAGAACACATACGTTCAGATGAAATTCAGAAAAAGTGAGCTGAACCATGTGGTTCAGTGTTATCTCCGTGGGCAACAGAGCCATAAGGGTGGCAGAGGCACCGTTACTGTAAGTTAGGGTACGTAGGGAGGTCGTGCTGAGAAAGGACACAGGAGGGCTACGGGGTTAACCATGTTCTGATTGTTTTGACCTGGACTTGGTTTATTTTTTTCCCTGTTACCACTTTTGGTTAAAATGTACATGATATATTTCATGCATTTTTTTCTGTATGAACGTGCTGTTTTTCAAAATTGAATCAAGTCTCTAGTTTGAAGCCCTTATTTGAAAGTTAAGTTTCCACATAGTAACGATGTCCTCCTCTCAGAAAACACAAAGTTTAAGGCCCATTAGCTCTGCCAACAAATATTTGCTGAATACCAACCTTGCGCCAGGTGTTTTCCAAAGCCCTGGGAATATAGTGAGAAATGAAACAGACAATATTTGTAAGACTGTCATCAAGACGATGGATCTTAAAGCCAGGCGTGGTGGCGCACACCTTTAATCCCAGTACTTGGGAGGCTGAGACAGGAAGACCACAGTTTCAAGGCCAGCGCACAACATCTTAGCTAGATCCCGTTTCAGAATAAAAAAATAAAAAGGGCTGAGGGAGGGCAATCCTTTCAGGGATCCCTCCCCTGAATGGAGGCTTTGCTGCCTTTCCCTATCTGCTATTAAACTAAAAAAAAAAAAAAAGAAGAAGAAGAAGACTGGGGTGTAGCTCGGTGGTAGAACAGCCCTGGGTTCAATCTCCAGTACAAAAAAAAAATGATAATGTATCCTGAAAGTTTAGGAAAGTACATCTGAGTTGCAGTCTTTCCTTTGTGATGGTTGTCTAGCTACAGCATCCTCTTCTTGATGAGGGGACATCACTGCCTGCTCCACTGAGCTCATAGGTGTTTTACAGGGAGAAAAAACACATGGAGTATCAATGTGTATTTCACATCATTATATTAATGTGATTTATTCAGATACTTTGATATGTACTTCTCTGGAAAGTTCTTCAAGTGGTGGGATGATAACTTGGTGTGGCTCCACATTGCCCACGGCACTCCATCTTGGTGAGGAAGGGCAACTTTGGCCTTTTTCTACGTGTATGGGTGCTGACTCGCCTCGCCGCGGGACGAGGACTGTGGGGATGTCGCACCTGAGGGTTCCTGAGGTGACCTTGGTAAATCAGCGGCATCGGCCAGCAGCTCTGCTGTCTGCGGCTCCTGCTTTTGTAGGTCTGTATGGTAAAATACACGACACAAAGATCAGAAAGCTGACTCTTTAAGACACTTTCAGTGACCAGTTCACAGTATAATTCAGGCCTCATCAGCATTCACCTCCAGAAATTAGCATCTTCCCAACTTGAACTCTGTACCCATTCAACAATAACTCCTCGTTTCCCCGACAACCAGAATCTGACTATTCTAGGTGCTTCTTATGAACGCAGTGACAGAGAACATGTCCTGTTGTGTCTGGCTTGTCTCAGCTTCATGTTTTCAACTTTCATCCATGTTGTAGCATGTGCCTGAATGCCCTCCCTTTTTAACGCTGAGTAACATTCCCCTCCCTGTGCATATCACATTTGGCTTATCACTCCTGGGTGGACGGACATTTGAGCTGTTTTGCTATTGTAATGCCGCCATCAATGCGGTTGTACAATTATCCATCCAAGTCTCTGTTTTCAGTGCGTTAGTGAGTATACCCAGCATTTATTATTATTTGTGTATTTAATGATTGCCATTCTAACTGGGGTTAGATGATATCTCATGGTCATTTGGATTTGCATCTCTCTGATTGCTAATGACGTTGAACATTTGTTTCATGTATTTATTGGACATTGTCTATTTAGTTCACTTCCCCATTTTTTGATTGGGTTATTTTTGCTTTTGGTGGTGGTAAGTTTCTTGAGTTCTTTGTATATTCTAGATATTAGTCCTCTATCAGAGGAGTAGCTGGCAGTAATCTCAAAAACAATAAAATACTTAGGAATAAACCTAACCAAGGAGGTAAAAGACCTCTACAATGAAAATTATAAAACATTAAAAAATTAATTGAAGATCTTAGAAGGTGGAAGGACCTCCCATGCTCTTGGATTGGCAAGATAAATATCATCAAAATAGCTGTCCTTCCAAAAATGATCTACAGATCAATGCAATCCCCATTAAAATACCATGGTCATTCTTCACAGATCTAGAAAAATCAGTCCTTAAATTCATATGGAACAACCAAAAACCAGAATAGCCAAAATAGTTCTCAGCAATAAGAACCATTCAGGAGGCATGACAAGATCTGACTTCAAACTATACTACAGAGCTATAGTAATAAAAACAGCATGGGATTGGCACAAAAGCAGACACATAGATCAATGGACCAGAATAGAAGATTCAGAAACAAATCCACATACTTACAGCCAATTGATTTTTGACAAAGGGGCCAAAAACAAAGGGGCCAAAAACTGGAAAAAAGATAGCCTCTTCAACAGATGGTGTTGGCAAAATTGGTTATACATATGCAGAAAAGTGGAAGTAAACCACACTTTCTCACCCTGCCCAAGAGTCAATTCAAGATGGACCAAAGATCTGGACATTAGACCAGAGACTTTGCAGTTACTTGAAGAGGGCACAGGACCAACACTCCCACATATAAACATGGGTAAAAACTTCCTCAACAAGATCCCAACGGCACAAGAAGTTAAAATGAGGATTAATACATGGGATTGCATTAAACTGAAGAGCTTCTGTGCAGCAAAGGAAACTATCAAGAACCTCAAGAGAGAGCCGACAAAATGGGAGATCATTGTCATTTTGGAATGCATTTCCCAATTCATTTCTGGAGCAGGGACACACTTTATTTTTTTTCTGCTGGGGTTTAAACCCAGAGAGTATTCTACCTCAGAGCTACACCCCAGCCATTTTTAGTTTTTATTTTGAAACAGGTTCTTGCTAAATTGCTGAGGCTGGCCTTGAACCTCATCTGCTTTCTTAGTCTCCCAGTACAGGCGTGCTCCACCACACTGGCTGGCTCTAGGTCCTTTTGACCTTAGATTGAAAATGAAAAATAATTAGGAACTGTTTCCTTGCTGAGTCAGAGCCGATGATGCTGGGCCAGAGATGACTCTTTGGAGCTCCTTTTGGCTGGACCTATGAGACCTGACCTCCAGTGGAGGTCCTGGAGAGGCCAGGACCTGGGACCCAGAGCTCTGCTCTGGCTGCACACACTCTGAGGGGACCAGAGGTGCTGTCCCCTGGAACTGAATCCAGTTTAGGAAGGAGACTGAACGCCAAGCTCAGGGAGTTTCCTCTCCCAGTCCAGCGCAGGGCCTGCACACTCCGATCAGCTCATTTTGATTCCCTGACAGAAGTCAGCACATTTTTCAAAACACTCAAGCCCATTGTTTCCTTCTTTTGCAGGGGAAAAAAGTGCTTAAAGAATTTAAGTTCCTCTGGCAGCACCCTTCCTCAGAGCCAGATTAAATTTCTCCCCTCACAGATTCCCAGAGGCGCCATTACAATGAGAAAGTGGCGTTCTGAACTGCGCTCCCAGCCGCGCCTGGAGGAACCCTTGCTCTGTGGATGACCCGTGTACAAGCGCCACACATTTTATTCTAATTACAATGCTGCAGCCAAGCTGTCACCAGCGAATACTAGTGAACTGCTGCCCCCTAAAGGTCATGACCTTGGGCACCAGAGAGCATTTGTCATTACAAACAAAACCAAAATAACAGGGACAGCACCCTGGGGAGTCTGAGCAGCGCTGCTCTCTGCTCCACAGTGGGTGGACTCATGGGCTCCACTCACTGGACTTTCCATCCCCAGGATTGGCTAACTTCCTCTGGCCTATTTCTCCTGGCTTCTGGTTCATTCTAGAATCTTCCCTTTCTTTCTTTCTCCTGCCCTCAGCCAGCACAGCAGATCCAGTGAGCAGAGTCTGGTGGAAGGAGAACATTTCCCTCAGTGGGTTTTGCTCTCTGGGAGGGTTTGATGGCCAACCTGGCCGACGTTTCCCGTGAGCAACACCAGTGCTTGGCATGTCTCAGGCTACTGCTAAATTACTAAGTAAATGACTTCTGGAAGGAGTGAATGGCGGCCAGTTTTCTTGTACTCTTGCCCTATGATTATTGACTTACCTTTTCCTTCACACTCCGTGGAAACTCATGTCCTGCCGCTCTCTTTCTCTCCTATTTCTCTAACAGGCCCCTCATTTCAACCCAGGACTTGTTTTGACCCTACCTCACTTTCAGATTTCCCAGGAGTCTTTCTAGGCACAGCGTGTCCCACTATTTGATTTGCCAATTTGCCTATAGGGGCGCTCTTCTACTTTCGAATGAGCGAATGGGTAAGGAGCTCCGCTGTAGACTTGCCTTGTGGAGTAGTTGATACAGATACAACTAAGAACAGACGCCAGATGGAAGCTTCTTGAATTCAGTATCCTCCGGGAGGAACGGTCTCCCTGGGACCAGCTTCCATACAGGCACTCACTCAAGTTCTGGAAGACGTAAACATACTTCATGCTGTGGTCACGTCATTGCTTAACAGTGAAATATTTTATTTTTAGAGCACTTCTTGCTTTTTAAAGGAACTTCCTTTTCGACTTAGATTTTGGTTTTCAGATCAACTCTGTGTGGTAGCTACAATCGCCCCAATGTCCTTATTTTATCAGTCAAGATGCTTAACATAAAGACAGAAGTCTGCCTCCCCGTGTGGACACGCGTAATGCTGCCCGTCACACAGCGACTTCCCACCACATTCTCTAAGGGTTTATTCGTGATCAACAATCAAACTTAGTGCTTGTTGTTACACAGGAGCTTCACTAACTGCTGGGGGACAAAGGACAGGCTTTTTTTAATTCTGTATTTTGAAACAGGGTCTCACTAAGTTACAGAGCACCTCACTAGGTAGCTGAGGCTGGCTGCAAACCCAGATCCTCCGGTCTCAGCCTCCCAAATACTGGGATTACAAGTGTGTGCCACCAAGCCTGGTTACAAAGGACAGTGTTAAAAATTCACCTCTCTACAGTGACCACAGAGGATCCGGGGCTTTATAACAACACTCATATCATGAGGACTCGTTGCAGACAATCACCGTTCATTAAGTTAGTTGTGGCATAACGTGCCTGTTTAGGGAAGACATAGAGATTTCATTGTTGGGTCACAATTCGAAGGGGAAACTGGAGCTGAAGGCTGAGAGGACGATGGGAAGAATCGTTTTGCTTGTCCGTATGACTTTCAAAGATCTATAAAACTGGTACTTCAAATAAATTCCAGGTTGGCTTGTTCTGAACTACTCCTTGGCACAAATTATTCATCCTCATTTGAATGGACAATAAGGATCTAACGGGAGAACGCCAGTGCCCTGTCGTATGTTTACTCAGGTCCCTGAGGCCCCACTGCTGTACGAAGCACTTGGTCCACACATGGAAGGTTCGTGGAGGGAGCGTGTTGGAGACCTGCAGCGAGGTCGTCGGGGCGCCCCGAGTGCTTCTGTGCCTGTGGCTCACCCAACACTTTTCCAACAGTGGGTTTTCTAATGGGGTGTGGAGTTCAGGGAGAACATGAGACTCAGCCAGGGAAGGGAGGGTCCGGGTAGCATCACGGTCGGTCCTGTGTCCAGGTCCTTCCCTCAGTCACTCTCCTCTCAGCTCCTGGGAGGCCTCCCCACAGACACTGCTCACCCCGAGGTCAGTCAGGACGGGAGCTGACCAGGGTGAAGCAGGGTGAATAACAATATTTTTTTTTGCAGTACTGGGGATAGAATCCAGGGGCATTCTACCTCCAAGCTACACCCCCAGACCTATTTTTTTATCCTTTATTTTGAAACAGGGTCTCACTAAGTTGCAGAGGGCCTCACTAAGTAGCTGAGACTGGCCACAAACCCGGATCCTCTTGTCTCAGCCTCCCAAGTACTGGGATTACAAGCATGCGCCACCACGCCTAGCCAGGAGACATTATTTTTACCACAGTTCGCGTTGCTGTGTTTTGAGACAGCGGCCCATTTTCTCCTTTTCTCTGCTTCCCCCAAATCATGGGCCTCCTCCTTGCCCTTGAGTGGACCTTTTACAACTTTTGTCACCTATCTGGGACAATGGAGAGAATTGACTCCCTCTCTTGATGAAATGTCATGTTTCAATTCTTAGCTGCCTAGTTAGGTGCCTGCATCCAGTACTGGAAGGAAGGTCATCCATCTTTTAAAAGAGCCGGCCAAACATTGGGAGAGGTCAGTCTTCTTCTGTGGAAAACTGCTAAAAATCCAAACACATCTCACTTTCCCTAGAGTCAGGATGTCTCCTCCATAAAAACCCAGACTGTACAGGATCCAAGTGAACGTGGGCTTCAGACCAGGAAAAATGTTACAGACCTGCCAGCGAGGCCACTGGGACCACGATTCACACGAGTCGTTAAGCTGGAGAATAATAACGGAACTTTCTATAGGAGAACCCTGGTTACATTCAGCACACTTTTATGTGAGTGTTTAACTTGTTTTCAAATTCATTTTTTGAGGTAGGTAGAACAGATATGATATGGGGGCATTAAATTGCCAAGCAAAGAAACTGAGCTCATTTGTAGAAAACCCAATGTTTGGCTGGTAGCAGGACCAGGACTATTTTCCTTTCAGGCAATATCGGTGCAAGGTTGCTTTTTATCCCCCCTTCTTTTCCACTTAGACCGCTCGGAGCCAAGAAACTGACATCTTATACCGAATGGCTATCCCTTTTGGTAACTATTCAAAGTAGTTTTGGCTTTTTGTTCCAACATCTTTAACAAACATGTCTATCCCTTTCTGCTAGGAATAGTATAATTACCACCGAACAATTCCACACGAATTTACAAATCCAGATGAATACACTGCTTTTTGATATTTAATAGTTAAACTTTCCAATTATACTATTAATGCCTCAGGAGGAAGAGTGCTGGGTCCGAATTCCTGAGGTCATATGATACACTTAGGCACTACCGTGACCCCACATTGTTGGAATGTATGAATGGTCCATAAATTTAATTTTGAAAGAATTCAACCCAGGAAAATATGTCGCTCTGTGCAAGCCTGTTCCCACTGTTAAAATAAATAAAATATCTCATCTGCCATTCAGGTCGATATCTGAATTCCAAGTTTCGTTCTCTATTGTGATGCTAGTAGACTCATTGCATTATGATCCTGGCTGCTGAGGAAGTGTAGAGGGGATGGCAGGTCTTCGTTGCTTCGTCGAGGCTGGTTGAAGGAAGTCAGGTGTCTACCCCGTGATGGGCTCCCCTTCACCACAAGCCGGCGTTTTCGAGGCAGGATGCCAGCATCTCCTTGCTCTAAGTGTCTACTCTAGTCCTCTCCCCATACCCTATTTTTCTTGAGAGTTGAAAAGGAATGGGGCCATGGAGGGACATTCAGAAATATCCTCGGCAGTATTGCTGTGCTCTTAGTCTGCCTGTGACCCTCCAGAGCTGGAAAGTTATTCCTGCCATTCCTGGCGCCTCGGCAAACTCCTTCCCTCTGCCTGCTGGGTCTGGCACTGTCCAGCCACCTCGGGCCTGGTGGTCTGGTGCTCTAGCCTCGAATGGAAATTCTTCCTGACTCTCATTTTCCTTCTCCTTCATCTTTCTGCAGGCAATTCTTGCCATGCCTGCTTAGAAGAACCACTCAAAGTGAGGTGTGTGTGTGTGTGTGTGTGTGTGTGTGTGTGTGTGTGTCTGTGTGTGCGTGCAAGTTCCCGTGTGTGCATGCGTGTGTGTGCATGCATGTGTGTTTGTGTGCAGGTGCGCGTGTGTGTGCATGTGTGTGTGTGTTTGTGTGTGTGTGTGTATGTGTGTGTGAGCATTCTTTGTGTGTTGTCCTTATCCTTAATGCCATGGGTGCAAATAAAAAGATTTGCATTATGTCAGTGCTCTGGGTGTCCAGATATTCACTGCAAAAAAAAGAAAGATGTGGCTGAAAATCTACAGCAGACTTCCCATCAGCACAAGACTACCAGAACCCTCTTTGCTACTGAGCGCCTGTGACAGCCACCCCTACTAGTGGCTAGCCTGTTTCCCATGAAAAGAAGAAGGTTACCAGGGGATTGGGGTGTCCGCTAGTGGATGATGGAGTAGACCAATGTAAACAGATCACTTGGGATTTTAAGATTTATTGCTTTCAGTTTATGTGCTCCTGAATTATATTTGGCCCCTACCTCCTAAGGACTGTCTGGCATAGATCGTCAAACTTAATGTTTCTATCCTCTGTTAAGGCCCATTTTTCAGAAATAAACAAATGAACAAAAACCCACTCAGCGCCCCCTGGGTACTTCTACTGCCCCCTCATTTTTATGCAATGCCCCCCAGATGCACCCATGGCTAATATCACCGCCCTGGATCATTCCAGTGTCCCCCTGGGGGCAGTGTGACCTGAGTTTGGGTATCTGTGCTTGAGTGTTAACCGAGGACCACACACTCCATCCTTCTTCATAGCTCACTGCTGCGGCGTCTGCCTCTCAGCTCCATTAACGCTCTTTTCTGTGTTTAAAATCACTCGCTGCCTTCTTTGCTTTTTCCGTATCCTGTCCCAGGTTGGGGACTTCAGGGCTCCTAAACCTAGGGGACAGGAGAAAGAGCAGCCCTGTGAGGTGCACATCCTCTCTGTTCCCTAGGGTGACCACCCCACAGACCAACTTAATGTTGGTTTGAGTTAAGGTGTAAATTTCATAATTTTATATTTGTACACTGTATGAGAGGTATTAAAATATTTTATTTTTTGTACTGGGGATTGAATCAAGGGGCATTCTACCTCTGAGCTACACCCCCAGCCATTGTTGTTTTTTTATTTCGAAACAGGGTCTCACTAAGTTGCTGAGGGCCTCACTAAATCACTGAGGCTGGCTTCAACTGAGATCCTCCTGTCTCAGCCTCCCAAGTACTGGGATTACAGTCATGTAATCCCACCACGCTCGATTTATTAAAATATTTTCATACTAAGGGATATAATTTTATGTTATATTTAGAATATAGGAAACATATTACCTCTATTTTAAAGACAAAGACTAAAGGTTGGAGAATTCATGATGTAGCTCTTGAGTTTTAGACTTCAAACCCCCATGTCCAGCTATTTTTTCATATAATCTCATGTTTTTGTTTTACTGTAGATTGAACCCAGGAATGTTGTACTTCTGGGCTATACCCCAGCTCTTTTTATTTTGAAATAGGGTCTTGCTAAGTTGCTGAGGGTCTCACTGCATTGTTGAGGCTGGCTTCCAACCTGTGATCCTCCTATTTCAGCCCCCCAAGTACTGGGATTACAGGTGTGCGCCGCTATGCCAGGATCAATCTCATGATTTTATCCTGAGAAACCTGCTGTTGGCTTGACTTGTTCTTTGCCCAAAGCAAGGCAGTAGGAAGAAGGTGGGGCATACGACAGGAACAGGGGGTCATGGCCTTGACCCTCCAGTGTCTCTTGGTCGCTATCAGGGAAACAATAAATCGCCAAAGGGCTGTGCTCAGGGAGAAGGATATAAAAGACTGTCATCTGGCTACCTCTTGTCCTACAGTGGTCAGGGGAGAATGTAAGTAATATTTATTGAGTTTTTGCTAGTCATCATGTTCCCCATTTTATATAATGCCACTTCCTACCATGATTTTTTTTTTCTTTTTGATTCTGGGGGTTTTGAACCCAGGGGCATTTGACCTCTGAGCTACACCCCAGCTCTTTTTTTTTTTAATTTTTTAACGTGCTTATATTGGTGCATTGGAGTCTTATATCGCAATGAATATCTATTTGATGTTAACATACATGCACACAGCTCTTAGTGTCCCCCCCTGCCTCCCCCCACCCGTATGAAGTACCAAGAATGATGTTGGTATATTTTCACATGTACATATTGTTTATGATAGTAATTCCATTAATTCACTTCTTTCTTGCCCTTCCCCTTCCCTTGTACCACTTCCCTTGTTCCACTCTTTTTATTTTTTATTTTGTGACAGAGTCTCTCTAAGTAGCTGAGAGTTTTGCTAAGTTGCTGAGGCTGGCCTCGAACCTGTAATCCTTCTGTCTCAGCCTCCCAAGTACTGGTGAGTAGATTTTTAGGTCCATTTCGAATAGACACACATGCTGATACTTTTTGATGATTTTATTTAGCATGTCAAAGGTCACACAAATGGTAATTGTCAGAGCCAGGGTTTGAACCCAAGTCTTTCAGCTCCCAGGTCAGCAGACGAGAGAAGCTCTGCCGTAAGAAATAGGCCAAAGGTGAGCAAATGATGCAGATGAGTGTCTAAGGCTGCCAGAAAAAGACAGGAATGGCAGGGAGTTCTGCTGCCCCAGGTAGCCCGCAAGGCCCTGGAGCCGTTTTCTGCCCGTGGGTCCGGAACCTCCACGGCCATCAGCCGGGTGTGAGCACTCATCGGCTAGAGGAAGAAGCTGGGACCCGTGGAGTCTCTTTACTTCCCTGTCCTTGAAGTACATGTGTTTTGCTTCTTCATGGTTTGGGGAAGTCTTAAAATGTCTTCTACTCCTTTCAATATTTGACCATGAAAAATATAATTTAACCATTATATTTGGTTCTCTGCCTATTTATTTTTCTACTTCGGCTCTTGTTTACTTTTTTACCATATACTGGGAGAAAAATTAAAACTAAAGATATGTATTATCACAGAGACACATTGAAAGTAACTCTGTGTGTAGTAGATAGATTCTGAAGCCACGATGTGAGCTCAGAGAGGCAGAGGAGGTGCGTTGAGAATGTGCACTAAACAGTGGGGACCGGACGAGCTCCTCTATGTCGGCTGGGGGAAAGATTGCCAGAAGACGGGGGAGACCTCAGCACCATTAATTTCCATGAAACCAACAAGATATTTCACTAAGTGGCTAATGGAAACAAGAAAATCTCTCCATTCTACTGAAATCCTTTTTTTTAGGAATGTTGTTGCAACAACTTTAGAGATGGAAATATTTTCCAATGATTTCTTGTGTGAAATTCCAAGAGCTTCTCACATAAATCATGAGCTCCTTACCCACCCAGAAATAATAAGAACAAAAAAAGGACCAAAAGTTCATATTACCAAGAGAAAAAGAAACAGAATCTATTTTTCCATGAAAATTCTCTAGCCAATTTATGTCTCTGTGGGAAACATTTATCTGAAGTAAACAATCTCTAATACTTCCCTAAACATATTTTATCATCTCCATTGACATGTAAAATATGTAAATCTTGAAAGTACCAGTGATTAACTTCCTAAATATTTACTGTATATAACACACTTACAAATTATTTTATTAAATCAAAATCTTGACATTCATCCATCGTCAGCCTTTGAGAACCGGCCCAGGATCTCTGTGGAGGCCACCCTCACTGCTAGGTTCTAGTTCTTACCACCCGACATCTCTCCAAAGAATCGCTCACAAACAAGATTGTCAAGGTTTTGAAGAATGGGTTGTTCTGAATAAATCCAGGCATCCAAAAACGTATGCTTAAGGCTTCAATCTAAAATCGAATTTCTTAGTATTGAAAGCAGTGTATTCTAACTCTTTAGTTTTTCTTTTTTTAAACAAGAGGCACTCTGCCACTGATCCCTTTTTATTTATTTTGAGACAGGGTCTTGCTAAGTTTCCGAGGCTAGCCTCCAACTTGTAATCCTTCTGTCTCAGCCTCCCATGTCCTGGGATTGCAGGTGTGAGCCACCATGCCCAGCAAAAGCAGAGTGTTCTAAAGTGTTCTGCACTTTCAAGTTGGAAGTTGCCTCAGGATGTTTCAGCTATTCAGATAAAATTGATAATTAACATGCATTTCTCATGGTCCACGGTCTGGCATCCTGCCTAGTGCCTTGGGTCTATGCTTTTATTAATCCTCACTACAACCCTATGTCATAGAGACCGTCATTATTCCTCTTATACCTAGGAAGAAGTTAAGCCTTAATGAACTTAAGAAAATCACTTAAAGCACAGAGTAAAACCAGGGTTTGAACCAACTCTAGTCTGATTCCAGAGACCAAGGGTCTTTCACTTTTCTTTCTTTCCCTCCCTTCCTTCCTTCCTTCCTTCCTTCCTTCCTTCCTTCCTTCCTTCCTCAAGTCAGCTTTACTGAGATGTACAGAAGGAACTGTATTAGAAATTCTGCAGAAGAGACAGAACTGTGTGAAAAGATTGGTAGATTCCATGTGAATGGAAAATAGATTCTGTGTGCATGGAAAAAGACCAGGAGCCATCATTCTGGCTAGAAGGGAGAATACTGGTCTTTGGAAACATTGCATGATGTTGTCTTAAAGGAAACCAATTAATCTGTGGTTGCTGACAGTTGGATTCTGTGGAATAGCTACTGAAGAATCATTTAAAAGTTTTGAGTTCAGTGGTACTATGATGAAACTGGTATTTTAAGAGGATACTTAGGCAGGAATATTCAAGGTAGCTCAGGGAAGCAAACTATGTAGTGTGGACATCCTTGCAAATGGCTGTGCTGTTTCAAGCAATTAGAGTAATTTGGGGAGAATGAGTGAATATTTTCCCTTTGGGTATATGATGTGAGACGCTCGTATCATGGCTAATATGGTACTGTATTAGTCAGCTTTTGTGTCACTGCGACTAAAGTACCCAATAAGAACGACTTATAGAAGGAGAGGTCTCAGTTTCCAAGTCTCAGTCCATGGTGGGCTGGCTCCCAGGCAGAACTATCATGGCGGCAAAACATGGCAGAAGAAAGCTGCTCAGCTCATGGCAGCTAGAAACAGAGAGAATGAGAGGAGTGGACCAGGGGCAAATACAGTCCCAAGACCATGGCCCCGGGCCCCAGCTCCTCCAGCCATGCCCTGCCTCTGAACCTTCCTCCACTGGGGACTATGCTTTCCACACATGAGCTTTGGTGGGACACCCCCAACTCAAGCATAATGGGTGCTAAGTCATGGTGCTTAGGAACACGGAATGTAGAGCGGGGATGGCCATTGGACAGCAAGGAGGTCAGTGGGTGACAGGTGAAAAGGAAAGGTCAGCCGTGGATAAAGCTTTCCATGTCAGACAAGCGGGAATGTACTGTGGAGCTGAAAGAACATAGACAGATACGCGTCCATCGGGAGAACGTAAAGGGGAAGGAGCTGGGGACAGAGAGCCAGGGTTCATCTTCAGAACTCCTGGTAAAGGGGAAGGAGCTGGAACAGAGAGCCAGGGTTCATCTTCAGAACTCCTGGCAAATTGCACACTCGGAAACAAACTCAAGAGAAGAGAAAAATAAAGGGAAACCAACAGAGAAGGGAAGCTGGATGATCGAGTGCTGCAGCATCAACTGAAGTCAGTCTCCAGGATTGCAAACGGCGCTCAACATTCAACGTGACAACATGGTTTACTTCTTATGATTTCAAATCATCACGGAGCTATTTGGGCTTTGAAGGAGGTGGGCATAATGATGGAAAGCCCTGCCTCCAGGTGTGACCCCACCTGCATTTTAACATGCGGAGCTGTATTTGGGGCGACACGCTCCCCACCAAATGCTCCGTGAGTGTCTTTGGTGAACATGTCAGGCTTTATCCAGTCACATTTTCCTTGGCTGAGAAACACTCAGCCCTCCGAGCAGAACCCTTGCCTTTGTGTCTCACGCCGCTGGGCTGGCTGCAAACTTGTTCTGCTCAGGAGGATTAAGTTAAAACTATCTTTCCTTAAACACCTACGTGGCCTAGGAGACAGCTTATAATCAAGTGCTGACTCTTATGTTTTTATAGAATTCTGAACAGCCTTCTTTAAAAGGGAGGGCGTTAGTTGATTTAGTGTTTTGCAGATTCCAAGGAGGATTAAAAATGATGTGGAAGAGCACCTCCCACACTCCCAACTGAAGCAGTGCTGCCAGTCATAAGTGCTTCCTATTTATTGCCAAAGATCGTGTTTAGAATTTTTTTTTTTTGCAGTACCGGGGATTGAACCCAGGGGCATTTTACCTCCGAGCTACACCCCTGGCCCTATTTTTTATCCTTTATTTTGAAACCAGGTCTCACGAGGTTGTGGAGGGCCTCACTAAGTAGCTGAGGCTGGCCGCGAACCCGGATCCTCCGGTCTCCACCTCCCAAGTACTGGGATTACAAGCGTGCGCCACCAAGCCCGGCTGTGTTTAGAGTTCTGCTGGGCTTCAGTGATGTTTCTCTTATGATCCTGGGTCCATGCTCCTTTAAGGATAAATGAAAAATAGCAGACTCTTTCTTAGAGATGTGATAAAGATTTGAACGCAATCAATACTATCTTTGGTTTCCTTTGTCTTTTACTGGCCAACTTAGGGGCACATCATGTAAAGAAAGCTGTTCAGAGGGAAGAACAGCACAATTCCAAGTCACGTGATTCCTGTGGAGCTTAGGGAATGTGGACCACGTGTTGACTTGATGGTGTCTGGATTACTGGAAAGCAAAGGAAGCACGGGAAGGCTGAACACACAGTGGTGACTGAAGGGAAGACGGACCTTCGGCCATCAGTTGCGTGTGGACGGATTCAACACATCACCTTTTCCCCTGTAAATCCACTTCTGCGTTCATCTATGTGAGAGCTGCCTCCTCCTCCTCCTCCTCCTCCTTCTCTTCTTCCTGCTGCTCCGCTGCCCTTTCATTATCCACCCAGTTTCTGCTGGAGGTCTCAAATCCACCCCTACTCCTGCCCTGGCTTCAGCCTATACTTCCCCTCTTAGTTGCTCTATTAGAATAACCGTATGAAGGTCAACCTTGGCTGTACACTAATAAAAAAAGTGTGGCTAAATAGTAAGACTTGAGAAAATTCCCAATGCACAGAATTTGGTTTTCCATTGAAACATCCTAAGAATGAGGGAGAGTATTTCCCTGAATTCATCCTGCTTAAAATACCCCTTGTCGTCTCTGGCTTTTAAACCCAGCTGGGATAGCCATGGGTTCCCTGGGCCCCTTGAGTCCAGAGTGACACTTTTCTATTGTGATTCCTAACAATTTGTCTGTACCATAATTGTAGCTGCAGTTCCATTTGCCTTTAATAGTGCACTTAGTTACTCCTGGGATTCTGAATTCTGGTCTTTCTAACAATTCTTTTTTTTCCTTTCAGTGTATAACACACACACACACACACACACACACACACATACACACACGCAGTTTTTGGGTGCTGGGTATTGAACCCTATCTTTGAGATACATCTCCCAGCCCATTTTATTTATTTTTCTATTTTGAAACAGGGCTCACTAAGTGGCCAAGCATTTTGCTAAGTTGCTGACGCTGGCCTTGAACCCACAATTCTCCTGTTTCAGCCTCCCAAGTACTAGGATGACAGGCATGTGCCACCACACCCAGCTTACATTTTCAGCTTACACCACACCCACTCAATACATTTAGAGTATATTAAATACTCTATGTATTATAATGAAATGAAATTGGAGCAACAGCTCCATAATCTCTCCTTTTATCTGTGAAAAGTGGCCCGTTCTATGTCCCAAGTCTTCCTGTCCGTGGACTTCTGGAACGTTCTGATGGTGAGTCTGCGCAGTCACTATATAGCCTGCAAGTGCTTCTGACAGCCAGCACCAGTACTGCCTTTGCAGAGTACGAGTGGGTTCTTTCGCTGTGCTGGGCCATCTGTGAATTCACTGGCTCACCTTGTCTACTCTCCTGTGTTCTCATTCTTTCAACCCCTTTCTCCCGCCAACTTTGGATAGAATTTCCCGTTCAGGCCACACTTTTCTCTCCCCTCTGAGCTCAGTGTTTCCCAGAGGATATCAAAGTTAGGAGTCGTGTTTGCTTGGTGTAGTCCCAGCTTGCCCTCCCCACTTCTGCACCATTAATCCTTGTTCCTCTGTGCCCTATGAGAACCCCTACATTCGCTGACCAGACAGAAACTTCTGTCTAATGACAACCCATCCTATACTCACTGTGTTCTTCCCCGATATTCGCCATTAGGAAAACAATATACTTTTAATATTATCATGACGAGCCGGGGAGTGCTGGCTTGCCAACTTGAAGGAGGCCTTTAAGACATGGGGGGACTCAACATCTGCTTTCCATTGGGTTCAGGATTTCTGAGGGGAGCCATTTTTCCTGGCTTTCTGGGAAATGAGAATAAAACCTGACACCTGGGTCTTAACTTCAAGAAACTCGTAATTTAATTGGGGAAGACTAGACATAAGCAGAAGTAACATTTAAATGACAAGGGCAAGCTAAGATGCATCTGATAAAGTGCTCAATATGTTAAGGAGACACAAGATAGAAGTTAAATGACAATTTAATATAGTTTGTGTGTACAATCTATCAGTTTAATTGTGTTACCTTTATCTTTGGTTTGGTTTTGTTTTGGTACTACCTCTGACCTATACTCCAGTCCTTTTTATTTTTTATTTTGAAACAGGGTCTTGCTAAGTAGCTGAGGCTAGCCTTGAACCCACGATCCTGCTGTCTCAGCCTCCTAAGTACTGGGATTACAGGTCTGCATAACCACCACCTTTATCTTTCAGTAACTTGAAGAAAGGCTTACATTTCAGTTAACTGCTCCTTCAATACTACACCCAGAGCATGAAATATACAGGTTTTCAAGGCAAATGTTGTACTCAGAGTAGTTTTCTACTATTTTCTGTCATGCATTCAATAATAATATACAAAAGGAACTATACATAAGAATCTTACATTCCTTTAATATTCCCAAGACTCGTTTCTATCTTTTCCCTCAAATTCTCTATAAAGCGATTGGGGTTGTTCGGTTCTGTCTATGCAGGGAGAGAGGGGGCTGGAGCTAGCTCATACTGGCTCAAGAGAACGGACCGTTAAATATTCAGGAATTTTGCCATCCATTTGTCAAACTGTTAATAGCTCTAAATTGGCCACAGTGGGGGAGTTTACATGGTGGAAATTGGCAAACACTGCGGATGAGGCTCTTATTTTTCTCTCCCCGTAAAGCCAGTTTACTAGCACACCAGTGGACGCTGATGCTCTGGAGGAGAAGCTAAACACTTGGCCTGAAACTTGGAAACGCTGAGGCGGAAGATTGGGTCCAAGCTGCAAGAGCTGTGGGACCAATGCTGCCGCGGGCCAAGCAGGTGAGCAGCAGATCGGCCACGCAGGCATCTCGTGTCCTGCAACACATTTATGAAAACCTGTTCTTTTCCATGTCTTGTACTTTCACGTGCTTTTATTCTTTCATGTTCTTCCTCTATACGCCCACTCCCATCTGCAGAAACACACACGCGCGCACACGGGCACACACGCGTGCGGCCACACACATGCACGCGCAGACACGTGCATGTTACTGCCTTTATTTATTTATTTACTTATTTATTTTTATCAATTTGCTTTTATTTGTGCATTATAGTCTCACATCATCATGTAAATCGTGTTGACAGTGACATACACGCACACAGCACTTGGTGCCCCTCCCCGCCTCCCCATCTCCCCCCCTCCAAATACAGAGTACTGACATTGACGTTGGTATTTTCACATATGTACACATAGTCGATGGTAGTAATTCCATTAATGGACCTCACTCTTCCCCCTCCCCTTCGCTTAGTCCACTTCCCTGTCTCCACTGAGGTTTCTCCTCCATTATCTGGAGTTCCTCTGGTATCCCAGTTATTCCCTAGCTTGCACATAGTAGAGAAAACATATGGCCCTTCACTTTCTGTGACTGGCTAATCTCACTTAACATAATGTTCTCCAGGTCCTTCCATTTTCCTGCAAATGACATAATTTCTTGATTGCTGAGTAGAATTCCATTGTGTGTATATCCTATAATTTTGTAATCCATTCATCTGTTGATGAATGGACACCTAGGTTGGTTCCATAATTTGGCTGTTGTGAATTGTGCTGCTATGAACATGGGTACACATATATTACTGTAGTTCTCTGATTTCGGCCCCTTTAGAAAGGTACCCAGGAGTGGTATAGCTGGATTATAAGATGGATCCATTCCCAGTTTTCTGAGGAATCTCTACACTGATCTCCATAGCGGCTGAACTAGTTTGCACTGCCACCGACAGTGTAGGTGAGTTCCTATTTCCCCACATCCTCACCAACATTTATTATTTAACTTCTTGATGATTGCCATTCTGACTGGGGTTAGATTGAATCTCTGTGTGCTTTTGATTGGCACCTCCTGCTATTGCCTTTATTTTATTTTATTATTATTATTATTTTTTTTTTGCGGTACCGGGGATGGAGCCCAGGGGCATTCTACCTCCGAGCTACACCCCCAGCCCTATTTTTTTTTACTTTATTTTGAAACCGGGTCTCACGAAGTTGCAGAGGGCCTCACTGAATAGCTGAGCCTGGCCGTGAACCCGGATCCTCTGGTCTCCACCTCCCAAGTACTGGGATTACAAGCGTGCGCCACCACGCCCAGCTCTGCTATTGCCTTTAAATACTGCATCCCAACTCAGGACACATGGGGAGCTGTGAAGTTCACTAGGTCTTGGCCCTGCTCCGCCCCATCTTCAAGTAGAGGTCTATTCAACAAGACTGAAACGCACACAGCGCTGCCCTTCCCCTTCCCCGGCTGCTCTACCTGCCTCACAGTGATGCCAACGTTAAGGAGGAGGGGAACGGGTGAGGACCTGGGGTTGAACAATTCACTGAACAGATTGAAATGGAACATCCACTTTGTTCTCTTCTCCAGACTAAAATGCACAGCCCTGGGGACCTCAGGCTTCATGCCTGGGGTCAGAGAAGCATGTTTGTGAGAACAACTCTCCTTTGTGCTAATGCTGCTAATCTGGCAGAGTGTTCTTCAAATTCCATCAAGGAGCACAGAGCGTACTGGCGATTGGACCGAACTCAGGGTCAGTCTACCTTTGAGCTATATACTCTCAGCCCTTTTTATTTTGAAATAGGATCTTCCTAAATTGCTGAGGCTGGCCTCAAACATGTGATCCTCCTGCCTTAGCCTCCTAAGTATTGGGATTACAGACATGCACCACTGCACCCAGCTAAGAAGTCGTGTGATTTTAATGTTTCTTTAAAAACTTCATGCAAATGGAACTTTAAGTCTGACATCGGCAGAGCCACTGAAGCATCGCTGGAAGGTGCAGAGAAGCAGCGCTGGGGACTGTGCTGTTCTGCCTCTGTGCGTGCCTTGAAGGATGCTCTTCCTAGCTGTTTATCAGAATAATTTAATGCCAGATAAGCTAGTTTTAAGCTGTTTTGGCAGCCATGAACTTAAAGCCATGTATCTCCAATGATGGAATCTCGGGCGCTGCTATGAGATGGAGAGGAAGCATTTACTGACTTCTGGGGATTTTCTGTTACTGTAAAACTACTCACATGGATAGACGGTCATGTAATCCTCCTACATCGCATCTACAGAAGGAAAAATAAATGGCTTATGTGCAGAGCAAAGTCACATCATCACTGATAAGAAAAAACGTTTTGAAGAAAATCAAGAGAAGAGAAATTTGGAAGGATAAACTCTCCACCTACATCAGGACAATCAGCAAAACACCTCACGCCAAGCCAAGTAATTATTGATGGTTTAAAATCCCATATTAAATTATTCACACATCATTCAAGAAAAGATAACTCCAGGGGGAGCTTCTGATACCGAAGGAATAAGGATCTAATCTATTGACGAACACTCAGCAACTCCAACATCGACTTTTCTGCCTTAGCGTAGCTCTTTTTGTCTTCTCCCTACAAATATCACAAATCTTGGCACTACACTGTGTCTCTGGTTTGTAAGTGAGTTTGCTTCTGAAAGCCCATTTATAAAATCAGATGTTTTGAACTTTTAGTCAATTTTCCAATAGAAGCAATGTTAAATGGGTGGCGAGGTCCTCAGGCCGACTCATTAAAAAATAATTAACTCATAAAATGTCCTAGGGAAAGAGCAGAAAATAGCACTTTGAGAACAATACCAACATCTGGGTCAGTGCTGTTGGTATTTATCTAGGTTCCAGGGAACCCAGTGAGTTCTAGTCCTTTTATATTTTGACCTAGGAATGAACAAGGCTAAGCAGGGCTAACAAAGACAAATTCCTCGCAGTTCCCAAGACAGATGATCTGACAGCACACAGTGGATCTGTCTTTGGAGGTGTGGAATTATCCCCATGCCATAGTGTCAGCCAAAGTTGCAATATCAAATGTTTCTCATTGCCGCATCCCGACTGCCACTAAAAGTGGGAACTTCAAGGACCATCCTCCTCTGCACCCCCTGTCTAGCTATGCCCCACTCTCCTTCTGCTAACCTGAGGACCGCGCTTGCCCTTCTCCTGCCAATCAAATAGCTCTTCTCACCAACTAATTGCTGGGTGCATGTGTGTCACTGTCTGAACTACATTACAATGCACCAACAAAAGTATATGAAAAATAAATAAACAAACAAATAAATAAATATTGGGGGACACATACACACACAAATCGCTCTTTTCTCTTTAGCATTTTATTACATCTTCTTTCGCTTTTCTTAGCGGGCAGAAATCTGGCTCTTTCAAGTGAACACTTTCTTTCCTGCAGTCCTCTCCCATGCATAGTATTTATTCTCTTACTTTGCAAATAACTCAAGACCCAGAAAAATCCCAGGGACACCACTCGTGTTGCTCATATTTGCTGTTACTCAGTTTTGGACAAAATACAAAAGACACAATGAAGCAAGCAGTCCTTGATGGTCTTTCTGTCCAGCATAATGGAATCTTCTTTCTATCTCCCTGTTTTCCAGTGTGTCTCCTTTAATGTGTGGATTGTCTTGACCCCTGGCATGGGACATCGTCTCCAGCTCTGGTGTCACTCTGAGGCCATTTCTATTCTGAAGTCCTCTAATATTGTTTGCAGAAGCTAGCTCCGTTTTGTGTTTGGTTTAGTTTTGTGGTTTTTGGTACTAGGGATTGAACCCAGAGGCATTCTACCTCCCAGCTATATCCCCAGCCCTATTTTAATTTTTTTTTTAAATTTTGAAACAGAGTCTCACTGAGTTGCTGAGGGTCTCACAAAGTTACTGAGGCTGTCCTAGAACCTGTGATCCTCCTGTCTCAACCTCTCAAGTACTGGGGTTACAGGCGTGTGCCACAGTGCCTGTCTTTTAACTCAGTATTAACTCACCATTCTCCCTTCTGTTCCTTCATCAAAGCAGCTGAGTACTATTTGAGAAAAATCAAATATTCATAGAGACTGCATATGCTAAACTCAGTGCTCTTGGTTGGATTCTGGGACATTCCTTATTGTGTTCCTTGGTATCAAATCGAATGAACTACCTTTTATATCCACATTCATCTTATTTTCTACAGTAGATCTTGCTTCCTGCCTCACTGGGCCCACCAAGCAGAACTTTCTCAATTAACTCCCCTGGGACAACTTGTGCTTTTAGGAGTCCACCCAAATGCTTTATATGTATATAAAACAGTTTTTCTTTCGTATTAGGGATTGAACCCAGGGGCATTCTACTTCCAAGCTATAACCCAGCCCTTTTTCATTTTTTTTTTAATTTTAAAATAGGGCCTCACTAAGCTGCTGAGGCTGGCCTTGAACCTGCAATCCTTCTGTTTCAGCCTGCCAAGTACTGGGATTACAGGTGTGTGTCACCCACCCTATTTTATTTTTTAATCAGAAGGAATAAAGAACTTTTAGGTTGACCAACATACTTTGGATGTATCATATGAGTATGTTGATTTTTATACCAAATATAATTTTTAGCATCTATTTTGGAGCTCATGAAGGCAAAGTTGCCAGGGCCCGTGACAGTCGCGATGCAGCCCTGCCTGCAAGCGCACCCCGTCTGCGTCTAGTTACTGTGGTGTCCCCCTGCCTCAGTGCACCGGTGAGCTGCTTCTCAACCCATCTTAACACCCCCGTTGCTCTAAGTCCTGCACCCTTACGGACCACGTTCTACTATGACCCCTTCCAGAGTCCTGGGACTCCAGTATTGCCACTCTATTAGCACTAATCCTTCACAAAAACAAAACAAACAGGTGAGTCTTCTTAGACACAGTAGTTACGTTCTCTAAAGTCACTACAAACACTGGATTAGTGGACACTAAGCCATGACTCACAGGGAATACAAGCCTAGGTTCTTACAAGACTTTGGTCATATGAGGACTGAGCAAGACATATTCATATTTTTATACTTTATTGGTGCATTGTAATTACACATCATAATGAGGTGTGGACTGATAGGAATAGAATACACACAATACTTGGTGTGTTTCCCTCTTGATCCCACCCCCTCCCCTGCCCCGCACATGTCACTGAGTTTGGTATTGGTAATTCCATATAAGTGCACAGTATTATTTAAACTGTTACCTTCTGTAAGTCTCTATCCCCCCTCCCCTTAACACCCTCTATCACTCCACTGGAGTCTCTGCTCTCTTATCTGAGGTCTATTTTGTTTCCCAGTTTCTCTTTAGCTTCCACATATGAGAGAAAGCACACAACTATTTGCTTTCTGAAACAGGCTAATATTTTGTGTGTGTTTCTATTTAAAAATACATAATTTAGGTGTGGGGAGGGAGGGACACAGGGACATACATGCACACACGATGTCATGTGCATGTATGAATATATCACTGTGAATTTTGTTATGATGTATAATTACAATGCACCAAAAAATTAATAAAAAGAATAAAGACAGATACATAATTTAAGATATTTTGTTCATTCATTACCTTTGAACTCGCAGCCAATGGAACTATAACTCATGTTTATTCAAAGTCGGTAACACGCTTTTTGAAATTTTTACTGGTGCGTTGTAATCACACATCATAATGAAGTTGAGAGTGATAGAGACATACATGCACACAGCACTTGGTGAGCCTCCCCAGCTCCCACCCCGCTCCATATTGTTCTCTGTAGGTACAGTATAGATTTCCTGTGTGGAGGGATGAGCCAGCATTTCAGTGCTTCCATTGGGGCCCATTTTAAGCCATGAAATCAACAAAACCTACAAAAATGCAGAAGCATTACCCTGTAAAGACTGTGGAAAGGATGCCACTTTATAGTAAGAGAAACTTCCCTCCTTTTACCTCAGTGGGAATGGATCAGGTAAGTTAAATTCTATCCTGCTCTGCACAACACAACGAGAGTGTTGATTTGGAGTTACAAATAAAATTGACCAAGTAGGTAAATTCATAAGTTCAGAGTCTGTGAACAATATCAACTGATCGCATGGCTCTTATGGGCTGAATTGTGTCCCCTCAAATTCATATGTTGAGGTCCCAAACCCCAGGACTTTAGAGGTTTTGGATACAGGGAGATGCAAATTAAAACTACACTGAGATTCCATGTCACTCCAGTGAGAATGGCAATCATCAAGACTACAAACAGCAATAAATGCTGGTGAGGATGTGAGGAAACAGGAGCTCTTATTCACTATAGGTGAGATCGCAAATTAGGATATTCTTTGTGGAAATCAGTGTGGAGGTTGCTCAAAAGGCAGGCAATAGAACCACCAGATGACCCAGCGATACCACTCCTCAGTACCTTCCCAAAAGAATTAAAGTCAGAATAGTACAGTGATCCGTGCATGCCCATGTTTATAGCAGCACAGTTCACAAAAGCCAAATTATGGAACCAACCTAGGTGTCCATCAACAGATGAATGGGTAACAAAAACGTGGTATATGCCCATAACCAAATTTTACTCAGCCAGAAAGAAGAAAATTATGTCATTTGCAGAAAAAATAGATAGAGCTAGAGAATATTCTGCTAAGTGAGATCCGCCAGTCACAGAGGGTCAAGGGTTGTGTGCTTTCTCATATGTGGAAGCTAGAGAGAAATAGGGAGAAAATGGGACCTGAGATAAATGAGGAGCGGGAGCAGTAGAATAATGGAAAGAGACTAGGGGAGCTCCGTGGGGAGGGGAAAAAGGAGGCTTGAGGAAGGGAACAATGAAAATAACGCGAATCCCATGTATAAGGCATCGCTAGGCATCTCACTATCATGCGCGGGGAGGGAGGGAGCGGGGCGGAATCCGGAGGGAAACACGCCAAGTGCTGTGTGCATGTGTGTGCATACCACTTTCACTCTCACTATGATGTATAACTATCACGCACCAATAAAAGTGTAAACACAGGTAACATGGTTAAAATCTGACTGGTGTCCTTATAAGAAGAGGAGATTAGGATACAGAGATATACCAAAAATACCCTGGCACAAAGAAAAGGCTTCTTTATTCACTAGACTCATGAACCATGCCACGTAAGGAATTAGATTCTTCTCCCTGCTCTTTTTCTTTTTCTTTTTTTTTTTTTGTGGTACTAGGGATTGAACCCAGGGGCATTCTACCTCTGAGCTACACCCCCAGCCCTATTTTTTATTCTTTATTTTGAAACAGGATCTCACTAAGTTGCGGAGGGCCTCACTAAGTAGCTGAGGCTGGCCATGAACCCAGATCCTCCTGTCTCCGCCTCCCAAGCACTGGGATGACAAGCGTGTGCCACCACGCCCAGCTCTCCCTGCTCTTTTAATTCTGTGTGTTGAAACTCTCTGCCATGCTTTGCAAGCTTGGTAAGATCTGCCACCTCTCAGATTTGACCCCAGCACTTTGCCCTTGATAACCACCCCAGAGTCACACCAGCATTTCTCTCCTTCGAACTGGCTGTTGTCCTTGAAGGCCTGTGTTTTAGTTAGCTTTTGCATCAAGGTGACCAAAATGCCCAACAGAAGCACCTTAGAAGAGGAGTTCATCTGAGCTCATGTTTTCCGAGGTTCAGTCCATGGTCAGCCAGCTCCAAGGCAGAAACATGGCAGCAGGGTGAGGCAGAGAAACACTACTCGACACATGGCAGCGGGAAGCAGAGAGAACGAGAGGAGGTGGGTGGCCACACCAAATCCGAGGGCAGCTGCTCTGGGCACAGAGGCAGCATATGCACACAGGTTACTATGGTTTGGATATAGAATGACCCCCCACAAATGCTCATGTGTTGGTGATCCAGCAAGGCTCAGAGGTGGGACATGGCGGGAGGAGGTGGGTCATGGGGCATGGTGGGAGGAGGTGGGTCATGGGGCATGGTGAGAGGAGGTGGGTCATGGGGCATGGCAGGAGGAGGTGGGTCATGGGGCATGGCGAGAGGACTATATCTGGCCCCGGTCCTCTCCTCTCACTTGCTCAGGAGTCCTCAGCATCCCTCTTTTTACCCAGACCCCTCTGTCCTCTGTCCTGTACTATATTGTACTCTTTATCTAGTGCATTGAAGGGTATGGAAAGTTGTATTTCTCTACTTACTTATATGGTGTTTACCTGTCTTCTTCTTCTGGAATATTAGGTGAATAAAAGAAAAACATGTTTGAAACAGTAGAACTATGATTTTCAAATGAGAAGCTCTAACCTACATGTTTGTTGGTGTTTTATGGCTTTTTATGCTTTTTTGTTTTGTTTCAGCTTCACATGCTACTCAGCATCAATAGTCATTAACTCATTATATTATGAATGTAGATGTGATAAATCAATATCGTACAAAACATTTAAAAATGATAACTGGAAGTAAAAGTGCAATGAAATTGCATAGACACTTCTCACGTGTATTTCTTCATTTGACAGAGGATTGCTGAATCCTACGTTCTAGTCACTGTACCAAGTGCTTTGGATCAGGCATATCATTTCTCTTCTGTGAGAGAAAAAAATTATCCTTCAAAACTCAAATATATACCTACATCTTTTCAAAGGTAATGCATTTTCAGTGTTTGAGTGAACTGATAGTTTGTTTCCTAACCGTAGTCATATAGTTACGGAATCTGGAATTTGGAATCTTTTAACAACACATCAACAAATTCAGACTTTGCTTGGATCAAAGATGGAGGAGCTGTCCTGTTATTTCTGGTCTTCGTGTCTTCCTGCATTTGTGTTTTCATGATTCTAGAATTACTGGTGTGAAAAGTCAAATTTCATACAAATTCTTTGGGACCATGTATACTACAAAAGGCCAAATTAAACAGACTTCTATTTTGAAGGAATGTGGCCCAGTTCACGGTGATGTGTCAACACCGGGTCGCAGCCACCGGGGTTGCATCTGATTTACAGTGAGAAGAGCCATTGCTTCATGTCTTAGGAATGCTATGGAACTGGAGAGATTGGTCTTTATTTTCCTAAATCATTGTGGGGGAAAAGGCCTTATGTAATGGGTATAATTGAGGTCCTCTCAGTTGCTTTTTAAAACACAACTCACATTAAAATTTTTGTATTTCAATATTTATTCATACTTCATCTTGTTTTTCCCTAAAACAAGTGATATTTTCTACATCAAATTTTGAAGTACTTGCTGAAAAATACAGTCCAGTGGCAGGTGAAATAATTAAGTAAACACTGCACCAATGGTCTCTTCATTGCATGATAGTTAATGTCGATAATGAGCCAGAAAGTAGCTGTTTTCCCGTTAGAGTGGAATGGTTGGCCCACCCATCTATAATATTGAAGCGTTTTCTGGATCTCAAAATCACTGTAGGTGCATATGCATATATTATCCAAACAGTTAAATTAAAATAATAATATGCAAAATTGTCTCCTTCCTATCACCTTTAAAGCTTCATCTTAAAATTTTACATATCTGTGAAATAATTTTTCCCTTTTCCTAGCGAATACTTATGCTGGAATCTTGATTTTTGCAATTGAATACACAGCTCTGAAAATGTCTAATGCTTTTAAGATGCTGATGGGGTTCTAATTACAGAATAATTGATTTTAAAAACTGAGTCTTGGTGGATAAAAATAGCTTTGCAGAACATCTTCATAAACACTTTGTAAATTTTCTCTAGATGTTATAAACTATTCAAGGCTATAAAATGCCTTGGGTTACTGAAACAAAACCCAAAATATAGCTTTGCAGTCATCCTATAGAGTCAACCTTTCTCATAATCTAAAATCTATATATTAAGTATTTTGAACTCGCTGGAAAAGAATCTACAGAAGTCTTTCTCTCTCCTTCAACATAGCATTTTTCAGAATGTGTACTATAGAGCAACTTGCAGGATGCTAAAACCCTGTGTTCATTTATTTTAAGCTATGTACCAATTTGTATCAAGCCTCCTGATTTCTTCCAGGTAGAACTGTTGCAAATTAACCTAAAATAATACCCAAATTACACTTTCAAAGTTTTAAAATACAGCGTGGACTCTGGGCTCTGTGTTGTGGAAAGCAGTGATTTGACAATGTCTCCCGACCTGTTATTCTTCTTGACAAAGTGCTTCCTACCCCCACCCCCAGGGTTTATGCACATTTCCATAATACATGCATGTCATCAGGAGACACGGTTCCTCTCTAGAGGTGTGATCATGTCTTCAAAACTCCAAGGAGACAATGAAAATTTCAGGGCAGTGTAGAACTATCTGCTCGGTGCATATTAATAACAGATACCTACAAATGTTTCAAAACATGAGCTCAGCTATAATCACCCTATGGAAGTTTATAGAACATCGTGTTGCCTAAATGGTGACAGTGTGTTGGTGACAAGGACATTTCAAGGTCGTGAACAGATGCTAATTTTGGATCACCAAGTGTGATGCCAACAGCAAAGGCTACATTATTTCAGTTTCTCCTTCCAGTCATTTTGGGCTTTGCAAAACCATGCATATTCTGAAATAAAGGAAAGAGATACGCTCAATTTTTTTTCATTTAAAAATTAAAAAAAATTAATTAGTATTATTTATTTCCAACATACAAGGACCCTTAACTCAGAAAACTTTACAGATAACATTTTAGGCTTAAGGAAAAAATACAGAATATGAGCTATGTTGCTTTTCTCGTTCCCAGACCCCAGGTTTTCATTTTTCGTTGTGTGGGAGAGCTTGCGGGCTGGGAATACTGCTTTGTATCACGTTGTGTGAATTTGTTCTTGCATTTTGATTTCTCTTGTAACTCTTAATTGTGATTTTGTTTTTCACTTGCTTTAATCCCTGTTTAGCCCAGGAGAAAGCCCTGGAGAGAAACCGCTTTAATGCAAATCCTAGAATTTAACCACCTTGATATTTGTCTCAGGGACTGGTTTCAAGGTTGGAGAGGCAGTCTCTCTTTTGCTTACTGACATGATTTGCAATGCTTTCGGTGTAATTAAGTGACAGAATAAATTGACCAGGGCGATCAGGAAATGTTTTGATCCAGATTATTGGAATGGAAATTCTACTTTGCTTTCTCCGTAAGTTAGAAGCCAGCATCTTTCACCATTAGATCTGACAACAGAAATTACTCCACATCCCCTGATAGAGCTTGCAGGGAGCAACAGGCCAGGGTGTATGTGACCAGAGGTTACACCATTCTGCTTCATTATGCTGTGGCCATGAATCTGCCCCGCTAGAGACGGGCTCCATCCATCCAGGGAGCTGTCATTCTGGTCATGAATGTAATGCTATTATGACGAGGGCCAAGTGCACTGCTCACGCCAGATGCGGTTAGGAATTCAATCCATCCTCTGCTGAACACTGGCCCCTTCAAACAGCAAGATGCTGAGTGAATTACATATTGAGTGGTGAGTTTTCTTGGCATTTAATTATCCAGCTCAAAGAAACATACTTCCCTAATTGTTTCTGAGGTTACTGCCTCGCATATCAGTAAAAGGGGGTTTGTGAAGGAATGGTAGGATATTAGCAGCTGTGAAAACATTTCAAGTTATTGTAATGTCTCTTTTTGTGATTTTTGGAGGCTTATTTCTAATGCCTGTATGTCAGTAAAAATTTAACCATCTTTTAAGAGTGATATCATAGCTAGATACAATTTTAAGGGAAAAATCAGCCATAACAAGACAAATATTTTTTCACTTTTGTGTATTAGGTTACAATCTGTCTCAAAATAATACTAATATATTATAACATGCCTTCGGAGACAGGGAATATTTCTTAAACAGAAAATTTGTTTGAAGACATGGAAAAGTATTACCTTGATTTGACTGTTACACAATGTATACATGTATCGAATTACCCCATCTGTAGCCCCAAAAGATGTACAAATATCATGTCTCAATAAAAGAAGAAGAAACTTTGTATTTCTTTTTAAAAGGATTTATAATCCAATTATTATTAAAATAACTGATTTTGGGGGGTTTACCAGAGACATTCAGATAACAACTAAAACATTCCCTAGCTTATTTAATTTTTTTTTTTTGCAGTACCGGGGATTGAACCCAGGGGTGTTCTACCTCCGTGCTACACCTCCAGCCCTATTTTTTATACTTTATTTTGAAACCGGGTCTCACGAAGTTGTGGAGGGCCTCACTAAGTAGAGAGAGGGATAGAGAGAGAGAGAGGGAGAGAGGGAGAGAGAGAGAGAGAGAGAGAGAGAGCTGAGGCTGGCCGCGAACCCGGATCCTCCAGTCTCCGCCTCCCAAAGTACTGGGATTACAAGCATGCGCCACCACACCCGGCTCCCTAGTTTATTTAAAATGACACTATTTAATAAAAAATACTTTTATGTAATGCCAGTTCAAAGTGGATTAGCAAAATTGTTTTCTACCAACCTTAAATTCCATCAAAATTATATCGCTGTAAGAAAATAAAAATATTTGTGTAAATTGAGAGAAAGAATTTGGGGTCTTAAAAATACATTTTATTTCCATATTGTAGTCCTAAGTAATATCAGAAATGTTTCTAACCTAAGAGGCCTCTCTTTGATAAACTTTCTATTCTATATATTTGATACCAAGATAACCTGAAAAAATGGGAAAAATCTTTAATACATACTCTTAAGCAAATAATTGGCAAATTCTTCGAGGTAGCTTGCTCTATTACCCAGGAGTCCCAAGTCCCTTGGAGGTAAACCACTTGATGGATTCTTGGTTCACCAAAACCAATAAAAAACAAGGATGTTATGCTCCGAACTTCATGATATTTAGGAATATCACACCCATCTGTTCAGAGAATATGGAGAATATTATAAAACATGGTTTTGGTAGATGGCTCCTGCATTTGCTTAGATAACATAATCAGTCGTGTGACTTAAAATCTTTTCTGACCACATTCAGATTTATTTATTTATCTATTAATATGCTTTTCTTGGTGCATTATAGTCTCACATCATAATGTAAATCGTGTTGACAGTGACATACATGCACACAGCACTTAGTGGGCCTCCCTCCCACCTCCTCATCTCCCCCCCTCCAAATACAGAGTACTGAGATTGACATTGGTATTTTCACGTATATACACATAGTCGATGGTAGTAATTCCATTAATGGACCTCACTCTTCCCCCTCCCCTTCGCTTAGTCCGCCTCCCTGGCTCCACTGAGGTTTCTCCTCCATTATCTGGAGTCCCTCTGGTATCCCAATTACTCCCTAACTTGCGCTTATGACACTTCACTTTCTGTTTCTGGCTAATCTCACTTAACATAATGTTCTCCAGGTCCTTCCATTTTCCTGGAAATGACATAATTTTGTTCTCCTTTATTGCTGAGTAAAATTCCATTGGGTATATATCCCATAATTTTGTAATCCATTCATCTGTTGATGGACACCTAGGTTGGTTCCATAATTTGGCTAATTGTGCTGCTATGAACATGGGTATGCATATATTACTGTACTTTTCTGATTTTGGCCCCTTTGGAAAGGTACCCAGAAGTGGTCTAGCCAGGTCATATGGTGGATCCATTCCCGGTTTTCTGAGTAATCTCCACACTGTTCTCCATAGCAGCTGAACTAATTTGCAATCCCACCAACAGTGTAGGAGAGTTCCCACATTCAGATTTAAGGTACTCATGAAACCCTTCATGAATTGAGTCTGTCATAAAATACAATAACTTGCTAGAGTCCAGGTTACTTCTCAAATGGTGCTCAATGCTGTTTATGAGGGGACTGGAGTTAAAACAATAACTAGAAAATACTGCAAAACCATTTAAATGGCCAAAAGCCAAATCAAAACAAAGACACAAGGAAAACCTGCTCATGTCTGACCAGATGCAAAAGGAAGAGCAGAAATAGCCTCCCCGGAGGCAGTGTGAGGATCGTGTGCTGATCCAAATAATTTTGGGAATGATTGAATTTTATAAAACCAAGGACCAATGGAACTACATCTAAGAACCGTGGTCTAGTTGATGATGTTGTGTCCCACAGGTCTGTGGGCTAACAATTATGCATTTATTATACATGTTGTGATGGTTAATTTTATGTGTCAACTTGACTAAGTTAAAGAACACCTATATAGTTCCTAAAACATTCTTTCTGGGTGTTTCTAGAAAACATTTAAATCAGTAGGCAAAAAAGGAGACCCACCCTCACCAAATTGAGCAGGCATCATCCAATCCATTGAGGCACAGGAAAAACAGAGGAAGGGTGGATTTGCTTTCTCTTGTCTTCTGCCCTTCGGGGTGTTGGAGCTCCAACTTCTTGGGCTCTTGGATTTGAGGACCCTCTCGCCACCCACATGACTCTCAGGCCTTGGACTAGGAGCTCCCGCGCTGGCCCCGCTGGTCCTCATGACTCGGCACTAAGGCTGGGTCACACTGCTGGCTTTCCTGGTTCGGTATCCTTCAGACCACCTGCTATGGGATCTCTTGGCCTTATTAATAGAGTAAGTCAATCCCATAATAAATTCCTGCTCATGCATCTCTTTGTATCCTGATACTTCTGTTTCTCTGGAGAACTATGACTAATGCACATGTATACTGGAATCTTGCAACTAAGAAAGTGTGTGATTGATTGTGAGGACCAGGTGTGTTGTAGTAGGAAGTTATCGACTAAGTAAGGGGAGGAAGCTAGAATGACCGATGGATAATGGATTAGAGTGAAGAAATCAATTTGAACTCACTTTCAGCTCAGTGTAGATATAGATGGTAACACACAGATATATTTTAAGATATGTGCGCATACAGGTCAGTACACACTCATCTAATTCCTTGTTGTGTCAACTGAGAGAGGCCTGAGAGTCAGCAACACCCAGCAGCAAGGGGTGCATGTGCCTAGCACCCAGCCCTTGTATTCTAATGACACTCTCCAAAACACAGCCAGCGCTCCATGGAGAAATAGCTTATTCTGAGACTAGGGCAGTGGATGCACAAGATGAGCCTAGAGCACCTTGTAGTGTTAGAACGTGCAAAGTCCTAAACCAGAAAAATCACCTGGTGATTGGGAAACATCAGACAGATACAGGATCCAACTGACAGATCCCTCAGTGACTAAAGCTAGAAGAGACTGGGTGATAAAATAGTACTGGATTCCAACCTGAAGCATAAGACAAGTATTCTTAAGACCTTACTGATATAAATTATTGAATACATTTTGAAACTGGGGGAGGAATAGACAAGTGTCCAGAGCCAAAGAATACTCATACTCTGCTCTAAGGAGTTGGAGAATAACTCACCACCCCTGTGTGTGGGTTGGATATAATGGCTTTCTTCCAAAGAGCATAGCACAAAAAGGAGAAGAAAATACCTATTTTAGAGTGGAGAAACCTGACAAATACTACTTCAGGTCCAGTGAGCCAAGTACAGACTGGCAGTGATAATTCATGTTGATAATTCATGGCAATTCACCTCTGTGTTCTTCTTCCCCCGACCACAGTCATCCATGAAAAGAACATCAGAAAGATCCAAATCGAGGGACCTTCTACAAAACCCTTGACTAGTAATATTCAATAAGTCAAAGTCATCCAAAGCAAGAAAAGTCTAGAAAGTGTCACAATGATGCGGAGCCTAGGAGACTTGGTGATTAACAGGATGTGATATTGTGATTGGATCCAGGCACTGAAAAACAGACACTGGGGTAAATTGAGTAAACCTGAGAAAAGTGTGAACTTTAGTTAAAACAATGTGACAAATGTACCTTCCTAACGTAAAATATCAATTATAGAAGAAACTGAGTGTTAAGTGTATGGGAATTCTCTTTGTTATCTTTACAATGATTCTGTATACTATCATAAAATAAAACTGTTCTAAAATTCAAGTTCACTAAGAAATTAATCCAAGCACACCTACTCAATGAAGCAATTCATTACTAAACCTCCACTATGCAAAAAGGATAAGAACATATTTTCTAAGCCACAGAGCCATCATAAAGCAGAAAGAGTAGAGTTTATTTCAAAGTTATGAAATTGACATGTTTTCCTGCTCTAGTTGTTGACAGGTGTTCCTAAATATAATAAAACCTAAACATATCAAAGTGTTTACGGATCTGTAAAGCTAAAATTTATTAAAGACTAAGCTATGGTATTCCCATTTCACTCTCTGGACTCTCAATAGAAAAAAAGGTGGTTCAAAAATAATCAGTCTCCACCAGAGCCTTTTATGAAATAAATAACAGGTGACAACAGGTTTCATGCATTTAAAGTTTGAGCACATTGATTGAACACTTTGATCAGAATTAATACTGCTTTTTATAAAGAAACATTGATGTTTATCCATTAATCAGAGTTTATGGTTTATTACTTGAACTACCAGAATTAATTCAAGTTAGCAGTACTAACCTGAATTGCTGAATTGAATGAAAACTCTAGAATATTTATGTCCTTCAGATAACCCCACTATGCAGGAAAATTCTATCAGAATTCTTTTGACCCTTTGAAAAGACTTCTTAATGAGCAAATATCCAAAACAGCTAATGAATAAACACAGTCTTTGCTGCTCTTGGAATAAACATTAAAATTATCATTTGTAATGAAAGAGGCATTTCTATCAGAGCAGAAACCTCTGATTTTGTGTATAATCTGAAAAGAAGATCCCATCATTGGAGACTTGGAAAGACTAATATTTTATGGTCTTGCAAGTGTGTAAGTTTTTCTTCTATTCTGTGTGCCAAATTCCTAGGAATCCCATTTTCTAGCATGTAATGGTCATCTGGGTTAAAAGCCCTTAATATTAGGATAGGGCTTCTATCATTTTATAGATCTTAGTGCCAGTCAGCTCAGCCTGTACAGTCAATGCTATTATTCTTAACCTATGACTTTTGTTGAACTATTAAGATAGCAGCCACTGGCCAGGCGTGGTGGTACATGTCTGTAATCCCATTTCTTGAGAGGTTGAGGCAGGAGGATTGCAGGTTCGAGGCCAGCCTCATCAACTTAGTGGACCCTGTTTCAAAATAAAAAGCAAAATAGGGCTGGGGTGTAACTCAGAAGTAGAATGCCCCTGGGTTCAACCCCCAGTACCACAACAAAAACAACAAAAAGTATAGTAGCCACTGTAGAGCGTAATGTCAGTAACAATGTCAACTGATCTATCTCTTGATAGAACTTCAGATTAAAAAAAAAAA
>PVJS01015276.1:5805-27731 GCA_004027185.1 Glis glis
TCCACCATCGTTTCTCCGAAGAAGCTTTCTGATCTTCACGTCTTGGACTGGGACTGAATTAGTGGTTGCTCCAATCCTAAGACTCCAGCTCTTAGACCATTCGACCAGCTACTGGTTCCTCTGACCCTCCACGTGCAGTCAGAACCTGGGACTACATTGCTGCAAACTGTAAGCCATCTGATAAATCCTTTTTTTTTAATATACTCATTCTGTGTATTCTGTTCATCTAGAGAACCCTGTCCAATACACTACATATGTGACAAACATTAGTCTTTAGAATAAATTTTTTCTTTTTTTTTTTTTTGCGGTACCAGGGATTGAACGCAGGAGTGTTCTACCTCCGCGCTACGCCCCCGGCCCTATTTTTTATACTTTATTTTGAAACCGGGTCTCACGAAGTTGTGGAGGGCCTCACTAAGGAGAGAGAGAGAGAGAGAGAGAGAGAGACAGGGAGAGAGAGAGCAAGAGAGCTGAGGCTGGCTGCGAACCCGGATCCTCCGGTCTCCGCCTCCCAAAGTACTGGGATTACAAGCGTGCGCCACCACGCCCGGCTTAGAATATATTTTTAAAAGCTCAAAATTAAACATTAAATAAAACAATCAGATTAGAAAGCTGGAAGAAGACACAAATGGACATTTCACTAAAGAGCCCTTATAGAATACAAACAAGCATATAAAAAGACATTCTATATCATTAACCATTAGGAAAATACAAAATAAAATCAGTGAAGCATCTCTATACACTTATCAGGGTAACTAAAATAAAAAATGGTGACAACAAATATAGTCAAAGATTTAAAGAAACTGAATCATTTACATATTGCTGGTAGAAGTGTAAAAAGGTACAGTCACTCTGGAAAAAAGTGTGTGTGATGGCTAATTCTAGATGTAAACTTACCAAGATTAAGAGGAACATGGATAGCTGGTAAAACTGTATTTCTAAAGGTATGAGTGAGGGTGTTTCCAGAGGAGACTGGCATGGGAGTGGAAGGACTTGTGTAGGGAAGATGCGCTCTCTGTGTAGATAGGCACCATTCAGTTGACTGGGGCCTTGGGTAAAACAAAAGTGCAGATGAAGGCAAATGTGTTCTCTCAAATGTCCTTCAACAGATGAATAACAAATGGTGCTACATCCATACCATGGAATACTATACAATAAAAAAGGAACAAGTTATTAAATTATTAATAACCTCAATAATTTGAATGATTCTTCAGTGAAAATGGCCAATCACAAAAGGCTACATATTCTATGCTTATACTTATCAAATTTATGAAAATGAGAAAACTTCAGAAATGGAGAAATTAATGGTTGACAGGGGTTAGGAATGAGGGGAAAGAGGGAAGTGGAGGTGTTTAAAAGGAAAGTATGCAGGATCTGTGAGTTGTGGGAATCGTTCAGTATCTTGACTGTGGTGATAATACATAAACCTACCCTACACAGAAGGTAAAATTGTATAGAATTTAAAATACACACACACAAGTACAAGAAAAACTAAGGAAATCTGAGTAAGATCAATGGATTGTGTCAATGTCAGTATCCTGGTTGAAATATCACATAATAATTTTGTAAAAATATTGCCATTGGGAAAAACTGAGTTGATGGGGATTGAGCCAGTACTGATTGCTAATAAGGGTACTATTCATCGCTAATAAGAATAAGCTATACTTTGGCAAAACAATAAAATCCTTTTTTCCCTGTCTCTAGGCTATCAGCAAAAAGCTCCAGCCAGAAACTGACCTCATCAGCTGGAAGCTGGCTGTTAGCCTGGGGCCAGAAGATAAGGTGCAGAACACTGAATGCTGAGAATTATAGAAACCTATGTTTAGAAGAAAAGAATTCCACAGATCCTCACAAACTTCAGACCAAACTAAAAGATGAAAAAGCAGCCTGCATTAACCCAGTATTGATTACTAAGAATAATAATACAAAAATAGTTAAAGCCTTCTTACTTTAAAAAGCCACACTTCCATGTTACAAAACAAGCCAACAATTATAGGAGCTGTTAAGCAGACAAATTACCATAAGAGATAAAGATGTTAATACTTACACAAAGGCACAAGTATCAAGATTCTCTTTCTGAAGAGTTAGTAAAAATGAACAAAGAACAATGCAGGCCATGAAGCCCCATGATCAGTGATGTCAGACCAGTCTGTCTTTTTGAGGATGAACAAAAGGGGCCACTAAAAAAATCTAACACAACAAAGATAACAAAGTGGGCCAGACCTACTTTTTGGTGGGAAAGAAAGACTCTTGGGTAGCAGGATAGGAGGGACAATATAATAAATTCCTATAAAAAGACTGCATTTTCAAAGGCACTTAGTGTCTCACTTCTGAGACAGTCCATCATGTCTCTCTCTGATGTTGTAGTCTGCCCCCCCTTTCTGCAGTAGTTCCAGCTTTTATTTCTATAATAGCCAATAACAAGAACCCACAGCGACATCATCCCAAACTATAATATAAGCTAAGTGCACAAGGGATCTGTCTGTCTGTATTATCTCTTTTAATCTGCATTTGAATCTATAATTATCTCATTTTCAATTTCAAAAATGTAGTAGTGTTTAAGAGCATGTGTCTTGTATTCAGATCACTGCATACAAACCATGGCTTTACTAGCTCTATTACCTTGACCTTCCCTTTATCCAATGGTAAATAAGTCAAAAACAATAGCACCAACCTCATAAGATTGTTGAATTAAATGATTCCCACAAAAAGCTTAGTATATTAGATGGTATATAGTAAATACTAAACAAAAAGTTCTAATATTTCCTATGATTATTTTGTCATTATTAATATTATATAATCTGTGAAGTAGAAAGATAGCAACAGTGATCTTAAAATAAAATATTTGTCATGTCTGCTTGCCATTTGATTGCAAAAGATCTCTTCTGCGGCATACCATTAATTATTAAGGGTCTCATTGAATAATATTCATGCCTGCTGACTTGCATAATGTCTCTTTTCCCCATTTCAGAATCAGCCTCTATTGATATATTTTGAAAATTTCATAAGAAATAGAGTGTAGGAAATCAACCCTCCACCCAAGTCCCTTAAAACCACTAATTACACTTCACTTTAAACAATCACTCAGCCCTATTGCTTTCTGCAACTGCAGAATTGAATAAGGAATAAGTCATTTTATATATTTTTACTTCTACCACTGATTTATCATCTGCTTTGTTCATCATTTGATTTTAAGACATTTTTCTATTATATAATTCTATAAGCCTTTGTCATATTTTATCTACTTGACTTCCTATAAAATGCCGTTTAAAAAAGGTTTCTCAGTAAATTAAGTTGTATGAAACAACTCATTTCTCATTTATGGTCTCATACCTATACCATAAATATTTCTGAAGATATGGAGAAATCCTATTTCACAGCAATATATAATGAAATTTGAAATTTTATCTACTTAAATATTGTTTGTTATTCAGTGAAGGAATGTGTTGTTCATGGACAAAAAACAAAATAAACAATACAATGTTGCTGTTGTCTACCAACATACAAAACTGAAGACATAAGTAGGAAAGTGATAGCCCCCATTATGTGGACACTAAGCATCAGCCAGGTCCTGCAACACACCAGCCTCCACCTACCTTGACTATATGCCATGGAGGACTGTTTAAAATCTGAGAAAATATTTCTCATGGCCACAATGTCACATGAATGTACTGACAACCTGATAAAGTGGAAAAAAATAAAAAAGATTAAAAATATACTTAAAAAAACAGAACTACTTGATGATTGCCATTCTAACTGGAATTAAGTAGAATCTTGGTATAGTTCTGACTTGTATTTCCATGATTCCTAGAGATGTTGAAAATTTTTTCATGTAGTTATTGGTCAATTGAATTTTCTTCCTTTTCTTTTTGAGAAATGTCTATTTTCTAAAGTGCAATTGCCTATTTGTATTGGATTATTTTTTTTAGTGCTAAGTGTTTTGAGTTCTTTAAATATGAGAGATATTAGTCCTCTATCAGAGGAATAGCTGGCAAAGATTTCATCCCATTCAGTATGTTCTCTCTTTAGCCTCTTGATTGTTTCCTTTACTGTAAGCAGCTTTTTAATTTGATGTGATCCCATTTATTGATTCTCAGTTTTATTTCCTGAGCTTTGGGGGTATTAGTGCCTCCTACATGTTGGAGAGTGAGTCCTATGGTTTTTCTCTAGTAACACCAGTTAGAATGGTAATCACCAAGAATATCAACAATAAAAAATGTTGGTGAGGATGTGGGGAAACAGGAACTCTTATACACTGTTAGTGTGATTGAAAATTAGTACAACCACTATGGAGATCAGTATGGGGATTCCTAAAAAAACTAGGAATGGAAACACCATATGATGCAGCTATACCAATATTTGATATCTTTCCTAAAGAACTAAAATCAGAATACTATAGCGATACACCCATACCCATGTTTATAACAGCACAATTCACAACAAATTATGGAACCAAGTCAGGTATCTGTCAACAGATGAGTGGATAAAGAAAACATGTTATATGCACACAATGGAATTTTACTCAGCCATAAAGAAGAACAAAATTATATCATTTGCAGGAAAATGTATGGTACTGGAGAATATTATGCTGAGATTAACTGGTCTCAGAAAGTCAAGAGTGGTCTGTTTTCATTTGTTGAAGTTAGAGAGAAACTAGGAAACAGACTTTAAATACTGTAAAGAAAGATCTGCAGAGTGGTTGAAGAGGGTTGGAGTGAAAGTTGGTGGGGCAGAGGAAGAGGAAAGACTGAAGAAGGAAACAGTTTAAGTAATACTACAGCAACATGTGAAAGTATTACTACCAATCGCACTAACTGTGGAGAGGAGGAAGGAAAAGGCTCAGATGTGGAGGGAAATTCACAAAGAGCTGTGTGCATGTATGTTTTTAAACATATTGAACCTCACTGTGATGTATAATTGCAATGCACCAATAAAATAATTTAAAAAAACATTACTTAAAAGAGAATGTTTTGAAATTAATTTTAAAATCAGCGGACAGAGTATCCTAGTTGGAAAGTTCAAGATATTCCCTTCTATTGTCCCCACTCTCACTCACTTTGTTTAGTCCCAGTGCACTTAATAATCACTTTTCAAATAAGTCTTGAGAAAGGAAATGGAGTTTAACCAGAAAATGTCTAGATAGCACCTCATGCAAAAAGATTAGATCAAGGGAATTATATTATTGTTATCAATCCTTGCTCATCTGAAGTTGAGTGTATAAAAGTTGACCTTATTGCCAAATAAAATGAAACATTTCTAAGAGTTCAATCTATGAAAAAATAGAAAAAACAGGGCCAGGCGTGGTGGCACAGCTTGTAATCCCAGTACTTGGGAGGCTGAGACAGGAGGATCACAGGTTCACGGCCAGCCTCAGCTACTTAGTGAGGCCCTCCACAACTTAGTGAGACCCTGTTTCAAAATACAGAATAAAAAATTGGGCTGGGGGTGGAACTCGGAGGTAGAATACCCCTGGGTTCAATTCCCAGTACTGCAAAAAAATATATATATATATATATATATATATAGAAAAACTATTATAACTATTTGCAATGACAATATACTGAAACTTAAACATTAACATTGCAGGGTTGTAATTTCTAAAATAGATTTTGTTTGAATTGCTTCAAAAATAAAGCAATAGGATTTTCATATCCTATATGCAATTTTTTTGTTTTTCTTATTTTTATTTCTATTTTTATACATTTATTGGTGCATTATAGTCTCACGTCATAATGTAGTTCACAGTGATAGTGGCATACACGCACACAGCACTTGATAAGTTTTCCCCCAGTTCCCTCCCTGCTCCTCTCTTCCCCATACAATTTTTTTAACAAAGACTTATGACTGGGTGGTATAGGTAAATGGGAGGAGACTCAAAGCAACAGGGTATTTTTTATAGAAGAAAAGAGATCTGGAAATAGAGTTGTCAGTCCAGCAAACCCACCCTTTGGCCTGGCAGTGAGAGTCACAGGTGTCAACTGTCCCATTAAACACCTTACCATTGAGTTAAGATATCTGTATCACAACAATGGTCATAAGTCCTACCCTGTCTTCTAAGAGCCCCACTGCTAATATTACAGTATCTTACCCTTCTTGTGTACTTCAGGAATTACCAAGAGCCCCAACCATTAACTTCCAACTTTCACCCTCATACTACTCTAAACATTTGTTGATCTAGTTCAATCCCCCTCTGCCCCTGTAACATAGTCCTTTATGGCTACCATTACAATTACCATAGACCAGGGCCACGTAAACAACTGACACTCATTTCTCAGAGTTCCAGAGGCTGAGAAGTTCAAGGCCAGGGTGCCAGCCTGGTTGAGTTCCTGGTGAGGGCTGTCTTACTGGTTTACAGACAGACCTCTCATCATATCCTCACATGGTGGAAAGCACAGGAAGGAAACGAGTTCTCTCCTGTCTCTTCTCATAAGGGCCCAATCTGATCATGAGGGCCTGGGATAGTCAGTCTAGGTTGTCAACTTGACCTGATCATGACACACCCAAGATTATGTGATTTTGGGTGTGTAACAGCAGATTAAACAGAAAGCCCTGCCCTGAATGTAGGCAGCAGGATTCTGATAGGTGCGGACTTAGATAAAAGAGGGAGAAGCCGCGTAGAGTGAGTGCGACTCTTTCCGAGGAAAACGCATCTGCTCTCGCCTGAGATCGTCGGCCACCGGCTTCGCTTTTCTCTGAAGAGCTTCTTGATCTTCTCGGCCTCCAGCTCTTGGAACTGAAACTTCACCATCGTTTCTCCGAAGAGCTTCCTGATCTTCACGTCTTGGACTGGGACTGAATTAGTGGTTGCTCCGATCCTATGACTCCAGCTCTTAGACCGTTCGACCAGCTACTGGTTCCTCTGACTCTCTACGTGCAGTCAGAACCTGGGACTACATTGCTTCAAACTGTAAGCCCATCTGATAAATCCCTTTTTTCAAATATACTCAATCTGTGTATTCTGTTCATCTAGAGAACCCTGTCCTATACAGGGCCCATCTTCCTGAGTAATTTCCTCCTAAAATCTTTACCTCAATAGTTTGAGAATCAGTGTTCCAACATATGAATATTGAGAAGGCATAATCATTCAGTTCACGGTACCCTCCCAAACTTGGCTGTAGCTCCTAAAAGTCTATATGGCTAAGTGTACTCCTATAACTGAACCAAATACTATAGTGATACATGCATATCCATGTGTATAGCAGCACAATTCACTATAGCCAAATTATGGAACCAACCCAGGTGCCTATCAACAGATGAATGGATCACTAAATTTGGGGGTATACTACACACAATGAAATTCTACTCAGCAATAAAGAACTAAATTATGTCATTTGTAGAAAAAAAAATCGATGGACCTGGAGAACATTATGTTAAGTGAGATTAGCCAATCACAGAAAGTAAAGGATCCTATGTTTTCTCTCATATGCAGAAGATAGGGAGTAATTGGGATACAGGAGGGATATTCCAGTCAGCATACTTGCAGCTATAATCTAAAAGGTTGGACAGGTAACTTAGAAGAAAGAAGATTTACTTTCTTAAGGTTTTAGGTTCAGTCTGTGTGAGGCCAGGAACCATGGATCTCGGAGCATAGTAGGAGGAGGCAGAGAGAGGAAGAGCACATGGATGTGCTCCTTACATCATGGAAGCTGGAAACAAGAGAGAGAGCAGGAGGAGGAGGAACCAAATATAATCCCCCAGGGACCCACCTCGAGCCACACCCTACTGGCCTACTGGTACCACCCAGTAGGATTATAATACCACTGCTGGGATTACAACCCTCAAGACATGATTATATCAACTCCAGACACCAACTTATGAGCTCTTCAAGGAGCCATTCTATATCTAACCATAACCAGGGACTTCAGGTAATGGAGGAGAAACCCCAGTGTAGTGAGGGAGGTGGTCTAGGGGAAGGTAGGTGGGGATTAATGAACAAAACACTCCCATTGACATTCTATACATATGTGAGAATATAATACCAATCTCAATATCATGTATGGGGAGGGGGGCCAATGGGGAGGGAGCCAGGGGAAAGCTCACCAAATGCTATGTGCATGTATGTCCCTATCACTATGAACTACATTATGATGTGAGACTATAATGCACCAATAAAAATATTTAAAAAACAAATTTAAACTGGGTGTACCCCGATAGCAAGTCATCTGCAGGCCTCTCAACTGGAGGTAGTTATTGTTTTCCCTATTCAGTCTCAAATGAGTACTCCTTAAACTTGAAAGAACAAGAGCAGATAAAAAATGTGTTTGTATTAACCTATCTGATTGCTTTAAGTGAATGTAAAAGTTTGACTATAAAACCTAGTCATCAAAATTTTAGTCCCAAAAGAATTCCTTTGGCTTTAATGTATTTCTTTAAATGTTCTGATATTGCCAATTTGAAAAGTATGAAGATATTTACTTTAGCGCTTTAAAATTTCAAATAGAATAGTTGCCTTATGAAATACTGTGGACAACCTGTATTAAAATGAATTCAGATTGCTTAAGCCCAGTTGTTGGTATTTCCTAACATAACTGACACCAGTTTACATGTGAAGCATTTTTATTCATTTTTCTTTTTCTTTCTTTTATTATTTTTGGCAGGGTGAGATGGAGGTAGGAAAGAAAAAAGAAGTGAGGTACTTGTTCCTTCCTGAAATTCAGATTTTCTTTCTGGGATCATTTTTCCCTTTCTGAAGTATATCCTTCAAATTTCCCTTAGTGAAGGGCTATTAGTAGTAAATAACCTGTTTCTGAGAGGGTGATGCTCTTAAAACATCCAAGTATTTGCCTCCCATCCACCTTTTACTTAACAGTTTCAACATTCATTGATGATCCATTGCTGAATCTACTATTTAATAAGAATTTGCAACAAAGTACTGTTCTATTTTTGTGTGTGTAATACTGGGGATTGAACCCAGGGCCTCCTGCATGTTAGGAAAGTCTTCTACCACTGAGCTACACCCCCAGTCCTTTTTATTTTATTTTGAGGCAGTCTCACTAAGTTGCCAAGGCTGGTCTGGAACTTATGATCCTCCTCCTCAGCACACCACGCCAGCAAAATATTCTTTTCTAATTATTTCATTGCTTCTATATTTATTATAAGAAATTCTCTGTATACTCACTATATGTAATTATATATGCATATACACATGTACACATGCAGACAGTTTTTCTTCATTTACAGTGTTGTCTTGTTCCCTGAAATGAAAATGTTCAGAATAAACAGAGTAATAGTCACCTCAGTTGAGAACAGAGGAAACAGTAACCTCAGAGACAAAGAATTTCTTGTTTTTGTTGCTATTGGTGTTTTTTTTTTCTCATCATCAACAGTCCTCTTGATTATTATATATTAAATTAAGGTTTTCTTATCCAATAACAAAATGAGTGTATAATGAGCCCAGAATTAACATACCATCGTGTCTCAAAAGCAACAACAACAAAAATCTTTTAAAAGACAGCTAGTGGTTATTTTTCTTGGCTGAACAAATCCTGAAGTTTGTTGGAAAGGTCATCTTTCTTAGGTATATGAACAAATAATGAATTAATGTTCTATACTGTAGGCTTTTAGTGAAAACTATCTTCCTTATCCTTTCATTATGTTTCTAAGAGTACTTGAAAGTGTACTGTAGTGCTAGATTTATTCTATTCAATACATTATTAGATTTGAAATTGTTAATTTTTCCAGTACTAAATTTACACAGCATAACCTAGAATCAATGTTTATAAATCATGTATAATGCTTCTTAGTAATGATATGTTAGAGGAATGGTTTATGACAATGTCCTACAAATAATAAATACTTAGAATGGCCAGAGTTACAGAGTTTTTCTTATCAGGATTAAACTTAGCTTGTCTCATACTGTTACTGCTAAGAGCTAAAGAAAACAGCTACATTCTGAAGGCTGTAGGGTTAACATAAGTCCCCAATTACTTCAGGTCATATATATGCAACCTGCTTCCACAGAGAAATCTGAAGAAATCTTCAGGGATCAGAAGGAATTGGAGAGGAATTGACCAATTCAGATCAGTCCTAGGAGGGGAATGAAATTGATAATTAGAGGAAAATTTACTAACTTCCCCATTCACACTGAAGAGAGAAACCTACCAAGCACAGTCAGGGAACATTACCTGAACAGCTCGGAAATATCATCCATTCACCACAGAATGTGCTTGCTTTTCTTTATTCATGCGTAGTAAATGTAAAATCTTTACAGACCTTTCTGTGCTGAGCTGAACAATATATTTACAAAAAGAAGTTCTCGTACATGTGAGAAAAACATTCCATTGTTTACTGCACATTTTTATTACTTAAATTGTTATATCTGTGTTTCAAGAAAATTCTACAGATCCTAACACAAACTATAGTTTTCTGATGTTTCTCTTCTTGAAGATGCTCTTTCTATTTTAACTACAGAGCATTCCAGTTTTAATTAGACTCATCTTTTTTTGATTCAGATATACCTATTAGAGATTTCCCTAACATACTAATAAAGTCCAAACATTTTTTCTTTTTACTTTATGTATGGAGTTTTGCATTTTTAATACATTCAACATCTTCATGGTCCTAATTTAAGATCTATTGGTGTAATGTCCTATCTAGAAAAGGCTTCTCTGCCCAAAACTTATAAAAAAGATACATTGATGATTTCTTCTAGTGCTCTGTCTACAATTTTGACTTTATTCTCTTTTTTCCCCATCTGAAACCTTTTTGGTTTAAGGAGTAAAATTCAAAGCAATTTTTATTATTTTTTCTTCAGGCCACCTATGAATAAATTTCCCAAAATTTATAGCATCTATAATATGCAGAGTAACTTCTTGAAGACAAAGAGAGGAAAATGAGCAGGTTAGCGCTCAGAACCACTGGCAGAAGGAGCATTCATATTTACTATGTTCAGCAACCAAATCCAACCAACTTTGTAAATTTTTTATTTGAATTTATGTATAGAGAAGTACATTAATCACAAATGCATAGCTCAAAGTATTTTGGCAAAGTTAATATAACCTGGTAAATAGATGTGCTCAGACCATGAAATTATATTAGAACTTTCAGAAAATCCCTAATGCTTGCTCCTAGCCACTAAATGTCAAAAAGTAAACATTATCCTGACTCTTAACCTCAGGCATTACACATTTTTGAAATTTAATGTAAATAGAATCATCAGTATGTACTCCTTTGTATTTGGCTTCCTTGGTTCAATATTATGTTGTTACATGCAATGATAGTTTATTTACATCGAATATTATTACTTCATCATAGATCACAACTGACTATTCTGCTATTGATAGAAATTTGAGTTTTCCATTCTGAAGTATTACAAATAATATCGCTATGAATATATTTTTTGGGTAGACATATAGATATTGGCAAATTATTGATTCATAGGATATAAGTTTATTCATATTAAATAAATATCACCAAATAGTTTTCAAAATTAATAACTCTGCCAAAAACTAGTCCCATGATGCAGGTGTATGTATCAGAAATAATCAAACTTCCTTCTTTTTTATAATAAGGTCAAGGAACTTCACTATCAGCTTTTGTTATTGTGCCAGACAATCAAGCAAAATTTAACCATAAAATTTGAAGTTCTACTCAAAATCTTGACCAAATTAAGACAGAAAGAATAATTTTATTTGGGTCTTTGCTGCTCTTTTGTCTGTTAGTAGAGGATCAAACAATGCATTTAGCACATCAAAGCATGCATTCCTTAGACTGTACTCTCCAATATGGTAGTACTAGTCAAGGGAGGCTAAGTAAATTTAAATTTAAATGAATTAAGATTAAATAAAAGTTAATGTTTAGTTCTTCTTTCACACTAGCCATGTTTTTAGTGCTCATTAACTACTATGACAGTAGGTATAATATTAGGCACATGTATTTTATTTTATTTATACTATTGGGCATATGTATTTTATTTTATTTATTACTGTGGTACTGGAGATTGAACACAGAGACATTCTATCTCTGAGTTACATCCCCAGCCCTTTTTATTTTTTGCTTTTGAAACGGGGTCTTGTTAGGTTGCTGAGAATCTAGCTACTTGCTGAAGCTGTCCTCAAACCTGCAATTCTCTAGACTCAGCCTCCCACATACTGGGATTACAGGTTTGTGTCATCCATGCCCAGTAGATGCATGTATTTTAGAATATTTCCATCATCACATAGCATTTTTATTTTTTGGACAGCACTGCCTTAGAAAGCAAGTTTCCACTAGCAGAGTTCAACTAAGCAAGCTAAATTGTATAATTCCATTCTGACAATGACAATGATTTTTCAATATTAGTTCATTTAGTAAAAAAAAATATTTATTGGGTTCCTATTATATACCAAGTGCCATTCTAAAGCTGGTTCATAAAGTGGTGAAAAAATACCTCTGCCATTATAGCTTTTGCCTTCTAGAGGAAAGAAACAGTTCCCCTGGAATGGAAACAGCTAAATTAGTCAAGGATTTGTCAGTGAGTGCTATGTAGCAAAAGAGATGAGAAGATGTGATAAAGAATGACCAGGGGAGGCAGTGGGGTAGGGTAGTAGGAGATGTTTGTGTGTGTGTGTGTGTGTGTGTGTGTGTGTGTGGTACTAAGGATTGAACCCAGGGGCTATTCTACCTTCGAGCTATACCCCCAGCCCTTTTCATTTTAAAAAAAAATTTTTTTTTGAAATGGTCTTGCTAGGCTGAGGCTGGTCTCAAACCCACAATCCTCCTGTCTCAGCCTCCCAAGGGAGGAGGCTACAGGGGTGTGCCACCATGCCCAGCAGGAGATTCTTTCTCATGCTGAAAGTTGGAGAAATCTCCTAATGGGTTACATCAGAATGGATCCTCAGTGAAGGAACAATAAGGGACCCGCCTTGGAAAGACCTCAGGAAAGAAGGGAGCAGCTTTTGCAGATGTTCTCAGGCAGAAGCAGGCCTGGCCTGTTCTAAAGAGCCAGTGGGACCATATGTCTAACGGGTAAAGAAACTGAAAAGAATTGCACAGTAAGGAATAAAAATTAACCAGGGCCAGGTCATTCAGGGCTTCATAGGACATTGCAAGATGGTAAAAATTTTGGAAGTATATTGGAAAGCCATCGAATCATTCTGGCAGGGTCATGATGAAATTGGCTAAGGCTTAGATGCATCCAGATCTAAATTCCTTAAATAACATAATGCTTAAGTTTATTTTCAGGAAATACCTCCAGAATCCACCCAAGGATGGTTTGAAACCAGTTTTTCAAAAATGGACATGTCTCATCTATTTATTGACCTGTTTATAACATAAGCTCAAAATCCCCCATGCAGAATATGATACCCCCCAAAAAAGCATGAAAACTGTGAAGAGGCATGAGAACCACCTATACCTGTACAAAAGAACCCCCAAACCCCCCTTCATGCCACCAATCCACAAGCAGCTCTTCCCCTTTCCCTTCCTATAAATTCCCCAATACCAACTGATCAGAGAGGCAGATTTAAGCTTTGAGCTCTTCACCTCCTTCAGCCAACCTTTCAATAAAGCTCTTTCTTTTCAAGAACAAACAAACAAACAAAAAACATTGCTATAGTATTAGCTTCTATGTACATTGGGTAGCAAGTCCTAGCTTGCTATCAATTACATGCTTCTAAATGATGGTTCTCATGGCTGTGTATGGATTTTTTCCTTTTACTAAAGACATGGGATACCTCTTTGTTCAGATATCTGTTTAACTCATTCCCCAAACTTTTACAAAGCCATGGCCCATAAAGCCAGTCTTTATATGGTCAACCCTGAAAGGAGTTTCATGGTGTTCCTCATGTCCTCCCAGAGCCACAGAAATATCATTGAAAACACGAAATAGGTCTTTGACTAACAGAAATATCCTACCCATTACATCACTTGCTAGTTGTATACTGCATAAGCTATAACATGTCTGTGAATCTATTTTCCTCATCAGTAAAGTAAGGTATGAAGCCTGCAAGTTATCAGCCACAAGTAGGAAATTTTAAAAAGTCCTGTTTAAGTTTACTTTGTGAAATTAAAGATTTTTAACAGTCATATCACATCTTCATAGTTTACAGATTCATGTTCTGGGCTAAGTTTTATGACTAACAACATAGTATTGTAAGAGTTAAAATTGTTAATTATTTTTAAAATATTGTAAAAGTGCTAAGTGTAGTAATGTGATGAGCTCTAATCAATAAAAATAAGCCTAACCAAAGTTATTTACTCTAATTTCCAGAAAAAATAGATATGTAAGTTCCAAAAGATAGAGAAATAAGGACATTTATCATTCTGATATGAATCTCCCAAATCTTTTACATGAAATTTTCATGAAACTATTAGTTATTTTAACCTTAAACATGTTCTACTTAGTCCACTATGTATGCATGTATGATGGAACATTCTCTTGATTACAAGCTGAAATGCTAACAAATAAATGTGCACAATCTCAGTGGTCTACTTGACATGAAGTTGACATTTCATTTTCAAATCATACCATTTCCAAGTTCAGTACTGCTGGGCCCTCTACCCAGTGCCATGAAAGGGCCCGGTGGACTGGCAGGAGCCTGCTCTAAAGTACCGGGCCTCCCCCACGTGGCAGTAATTCAGCATATTAATGGCAAAGATGGCACTGGCGAATTCCTCAGGGGGAGGTCCCGCAGGTAGTCCCGGAGGTAACCTCAGGAGGGCTGTGATAGGTAGTTACCTCCTTCCATACTCACAGACGACAGGCGCCTCTACCTATGATAGATCCCAGGAGGGCGTGGTGCCACACCCTACTAATTGCGAACTTCCTATATTGCCTCTACTATAAAAGAGAGATGTGGCTTTCTAATAAACGAGTTCTTGCTAGACTTGACTCCCGGTTAGAGGTATGGTTATTTCTCCGACCATTCGGCGTTCTGCCCCCCCCCCCCGTCAGCTTTGCATCTCTCTCGGGCTGGTCCCGAGAGACCGATGCCCCGACAGACCCTACCCCTACACAGTACATTTCTTTTAGTTGATGATTAACAACATTTGCTTTCATGTTGCTTTATCATCTTTCTCTGCTTAAAAGCAGAGATGAAAGCAGCTTTAGAGTGCCAAGTGTAATGGTTTGGAAATAGAATGCCCCCTTAACTCTCACGGAAACAAGGGGGCAATGTTGGAAGCAGGGCTTGGTTGTAATCTCAGAAGTGGATAAATCCATTCTAAGGAATTTATCTGGGTGGTGGCCCTGGACAGTAGGGTGTGGCTGGAGAAGGTGGGCCCCTGGGGGTGCAGCCTTGGGGATGATATATGGTTCCTCCTCCCCGATCTCTCTCTTGCTTCCAGCCTCCATGATGTGAGAGCGAAGCCTTGTGCTCTCCCTCTCTCCACTTCCCACTATCATCCCCTGAGATCCACACTCCCTGGTCTCACCTGGACTGAACTCCAAAATCTCCAAGGAATACCATGAGTAAATAAAATTTCCTTCTTCTAAGTTACGTGGTCAATCTTTTAGATTATCACAGTGAGAATGCTGACGAAGACACCAAGGAAGTATAAGTAGGCTTCCTAAGGTGATTATAGATCTTTGCTCTGACATCTTAATTTGCAGCCACAGAATCCTGAGAATTTCAACAATTTCATATATCTTCTATCATCAGTTAAGATCAAGTAATATATTTCTGTTCCATTCTATAAAATCTTTAACAAAGGAATTCCATATATTCTATTCATAATGTTTCTCAAAATCTGACAACACATCAAAACAAATACTGACTTCGCACTCTTATCTACCCAATGTCATAGAAGATGTTTGTGTTTTAATAAGCTCTTACATAGTGCTCTTTGAAGTGGTTTTAAATATTAACCTGTATGTCATCAGAGGTATGTACAACTATTGCCCTTACATTACTATTGAAACCTGTATAAGGGAAGACAAATAGCAAATAGAAAAGCTGGGATTTGAACTCAGGCCTTCTGTATTACTAACCTCTACACAAGATATTCTACATTTAATATAAAAGAATTAGTACATTAAGAAGTACATTGTCAAGGCCAATGTCAAAAATACAAGTATAGTAAAACTAATCATCTTGTCAGAGGCAGGGCTCCAAGAACACTCTAAATTAGTAGCTGAGTCCAGAATTGAGTCAACTATTGAGTTCCCAACATTTTTATTTCTCATCTCTACAAGGATAGGAGTATCTCTACACCTTTTCTAGCCAATTTATACATATAAGTAGTGTGAGTTGTATGCGTAATTATATACAAATATTACATTAGAAGAAAAACAACTATAAATGTAGTCTTGAACATTAGTGAACAAATTTTATGTTGAATCATTTAGGGAGAATGTACAGAGGTCTTCAGTCTGCACTGAAATATACCTAAAAATACAATGAATGAATAGGTGAATTGAGAGAAAAATAGATGCATAGATATGTGATGAAAACAAGCATGGTAAGATGCTGATGGAAAAATCTAGGTGCTAAGTATATAAGTCTTTAACATGAAAGTCATTCAATTTTGTTCTCTGTGTGAAAAACATTGATAAAAATAAGCAAAATGGAGTGCCTTTGGGCTATGGTTTGGCTATGCTTTAAGTGTGTCCCCTCAAAGGTTCATGATTTTGAGAGTGGGTCTCTAGCATGTTGGGATTGGGAGGTGGTGGAACCACCTCAATTGATAGTTAAATTCTCTAGACCCTCCCAACAGATAATAATAAAAACGAGTATCAGAAAATTATGCTGCACATTTATTACCAGTAGGAACAAACAATCATACATTGAAGCCCAGATCTCTCCTGTAGTTGCCCCAGGGGCACTTTGCATGAATGGTGCATGCACAGTAATTGTGACTACACCTAGACATGGACTGAGACAGATCATGTTGTCAGAGGTAGGGTTAGGTGGGAGTTGCTTGGGTCCTTGGGGACTCTGCCCATAGAAAGGATTGAGTCCCTGAGTTAGTTCTCAAGAGAGGGTTGTTATAAAAGGAGCAAGTCTGGCCCAATCCCTTCTCTCTGGTTTCCTATGTCTGGTCAACCCCTACTCTAGTAAGTGTTCCTGCCATCTATCATAGGACCCTTCATAAGAGCTAACACCATGCTGTGTGAAGAATCTGCCTCCAAAACTGTGAGCTAAAAAGCCTCTTTTCATTGTAAGTATCTTACCTCAGGTATTTTGTTATAGTAATGCAAAACAGACTAATACACTCTTAATATTTAAGATACATTCATTCATTCAACAGCACTTTTTTTAGCAATTGGTAAAAGTCAAGTATGGTTCAAGGGGCTGGAAATATAATAGTTCATAAAAAAGACAAAACCTGCCGGGCGCGGTGGCGCACGCTTGTAATCCCAGTACTTTGGGAGGCGGAGACCGGAGGATCCGGGTTCGCGGCCAGCCTCAGCTCTCTCTCTCTCTCTCTCTCTCTCTCTGGCTTTGTCTCTCTCTCTCTCTCTCTCTACCTAGTGAGGCCCTCCTCAACTTCGTGAGACCCGGTTTCAAAATAAAGAATAAAAAATAGGGCCAGGGATGTAGCTCGGAGGTAGAACGCCCCTGCGTTCAATCCCCAGTACCGCAAAAAAAAAAAAAAGACAAAACCTTTGCTGTAATGAGGACTATATTTCTAATCTAGGGAGATAAATAATAACTATATATGTACTAGTTAATATATCAGATGGTGAAACATTCTAAGAAGAAAACAATGCAGAATAAGAGTAGAAGTTGTGATTTATATTCTAATAACAGGAAAGGGCTCTGTGATGAGGTCATATTTAGTGGGGACCTGAATAAAGTGAGGAAGGACAACTGGCTTAATAGCATTACAGGCAGGCAAAACAGCATGTGAAAAGGTTTTGGTGTAAGTGGGTATGTAGCCTATTAAAACCAAAACAAGACAAACAAGGAGGTCATTGTGGAGCTGAAGCAAAGCAAAAAGTTGAGAGAAAATAAGATTAAAGATGTAAGCAGAAGGAGAGGGTAGAGGAGTTTGTGCAGGGTTTATAGATTTTATTCTGGTTATGATATGGGAAGCTATTGAAAGATTTTGAGCAGAGAAGTGATGGGATCTGATTTGTACTATAAAAGGGTCAACTTTCCCATGGCCTGGCTTGACAATAGATCATAGAGACAGTTTGGATAGCAGACTCTAGGAGGTAAAGATAGGATGGAAGGTCTGTAGATAACCAAAGTCTACTCAAAAGATAAAGGTGTCTCCAGTCAGAATGGTTTTAATGGAAGAAGTAAATTATATTTATCCAAATATGATTTTGGACATATATAGAAGGCACAGATGACAGAATTTCCTCATAGATTGGATACAGGGTGTGAGAGAAAGTGGGGAAGAAATGGAAAGTAGAGTTGACACACACTGAAAGAAAGAGCAAATTTGGACTAGGGGGGAAATAAAGAATTTACATTATTTTTTTATGGCTAAGTAAAATTACTTTGTGTATATATACCACATTTTTGTTATCCATTCATCATAGACACCTAGGTTGGCTCCATAATTTGACTATTGTGAATTGTGCTGCTATAAACACAGATATGCATGTGTCACTATAGTATTCTGACTTTAATTCTTTTGGAAAGATACCAAGGAGTAGTAGAGCTGAGTTGCATGGTAACTCCATTCTTTCACATATGGAAGTTAGAGAGAAAATAGGAAACAAAAGAGACTTTAGATAATTGAGGAGAGTGACCAGAATAGTGGAGGGGATAGAGGGAAGAAGGAAAAAGAAGGGGGTGGGGAAAAGGAGGAAATGAAGAAAGAAATAATTCAAAGTATGCTATGCCCGTGTACGAAGGCATCACTACCAACCTCATTGTTATGTATGGGGAGGGGTGAGTACCAGGGTGGGATCTGAAGGGAAACTCACCCACATGTGTGTGCGTATTTATCTGTATGACTTTGAACCTCACTATGATTTATAATTAAAATACACCAATAAAAGTACAAAAAAGACATAAAAATGTGCAGTAAGTCTGTCAATTTTGACAAGCCTTTTCAGATATCAAAATAAGAATTTAGTGAGCAGTTGGATAAAGTGAATCTACACTGCAGGGGGTTGGCTTGGTGCTCCAGCCAGGGAATGGAGTGAGATCACCAGGGAATACAGGTAGATTGAATAAGAGGAAGTTCCAAGTCTAGGACACATCTCTGAGGCCCTTCAATCTTTAAGTCAGGAAGATGGAAATCACTATCCAAGTTGTCTGGAAGGTTAAAGTAAGAATCAGTCTCAAGAAAGAAAAAGTAATAAAATGTGTCAAATGCTATTTGACCGCTGCTGACAATTAGAGCTTATCAGTGACTGAAAGGCAAATCATTGTAGCATATTCTGCATATTCCAGTTCTTGCAGATGGCTCTTCCAAAGTCAGACTCAAGGTTCTCCAGTGTCTTTTATTTTCCTTTGGCAGTGCTGGGAATTGAACCAAGGGCCTCACACATGCTAGGCAAGCACTCTACCACCGAGCTACATCGCCAGTCCTGCATATTCCAGTTCTTAGGAGTTCTCTCTGATCTTTACCCTTTGATAGTGTGCATTTACAGATCCTTAGGCCTTTTCCCCTTTAGTTTGAACTATGTTAATTTCAGTGCTTACTCTAGAAACTGCACTCTTCCAAATTATGGAGAAAAAGAAATCTCAAAAATGATAAGGAAAGAGTGTTCTATTTTCTATTTTTCCCAGTGCCAAAGAGAAGCAGAACATTTTCTGCATAATAAAACCAGTTGTGATAAAGTAGTAACTTGAAAACAGCTACAAAAGGATCCATCTTACTGTCCTGTTCTATGTGGAGTTGTATGCATGCATAATTCTCTTCTATTTTTCTAGCACTATAAAAGTGTCTTTGAAAGGATCATTTACACAAAAGGTTACAAAGAATATTTCAACACATGGCTAAAGAGATTATCCTAATATCCTGAGAACGTAACCTTTAATTCCTAAAATTCTATAGTCTGTTTGTTATTTTTATAATTTTGCTATAGTAATGATATTAAAATGTTTATTTTGAAAAAGCATAAATAAAAATAGGTTTTCATTTTTAAACCAAAAGAGCTGCAAGATTTCCTTCCCCTGTCTTTATTGGTAAGGATTAATACATCTCATGGATCTGATAGATCTCTTCATCAAAAGAGAAGCTCTAAGTCTCTTGTCTCATTTAAATTAGTAGTGTCCTTGATCTGAGCCTTTTTGTAGAGTAATGGAAATAAAAAGCCTTACTGAAGTGGATGCACAAGAGAATGGGAAGAAAGGAGTCAGATATCAGAGGAAAACAAGTGGCTCAGGGAGTTTTGGTGAACAGAGGAAAAGAGAAATGGGGCATTAGTTAAAAAGGATGTAAGTCAGGAGAGTCTTATTTTCTTAAGATGAGAATAATTGTATCGCTTTTACATGCAATAAGAACACTAAAGTGGAGAATGAAATTTTAAAGATGCAGGAAGTAATAGGAAATTGCAGGCACCCAGTCTTTGAGGAGACTGGGGGTAGGATTAGAGCCTAAGTAGAGTAGTCGGCCTTAGCAATGACTGAAGGATTCATTCATTGCAGCAGGAAGAGAGCAAAGCCCCTAAGCATGGGTGCCGTTCTTGGTGGTGGGAGCATGTGGACATTCTCTTTCCATTTTGCCTATTTTCTTAAAGAAACATTTTCATCAACTAGTGTCAGGAAGAAAAAAAAGTATTCCAAATTTAGAAGGAAAGAGAGATTGGAAAACAGATGTGCAAGATTAAAGGGAAATATGTTGACCAAGGAAAAGTAGTAGTATTTCTAGACTTCCTTAGGACCTCGTTGAAATTTATGATCATGAATTTAAGGTGAGACTAGGAAACATCTTGGGGATTTAACTGAAGCATAAATACCAAGTGGAATTGTGGCACAGAGGACGCAGCCTCAATTTATAATCTGCATGTTTACATTCTCCTTGTTCAATACAGTTGCAGATAGACAAATACTATGTGTCTATGTTTATGTATGTCATTTAAAAAATTTAAGAGCCTGAATGATCTGAACCCTGATTTCTACTTCATTAACTTACTTGATTTTAGTTAAAGGTTACTTCCTCCAAAAAGCATTCTCTGACTCTCCCATTGCACCCATCACTCCTATATTATTTTATTATATCTTGTACTTCTTCTCTGACACAATCATAAATAAATGAACGTTCATGCAACCTTTTTATATTTGTCTGTCCTTATAGGCTATAAGCTTTATAAAGGCTTATAGCCATTATGAAACCATGTGAGCCATTTCTATATATCCACTGGATTGCCAGCATTAACAGAGCTTGACATGTTAAATGCTCTGATACATCCACTTAATCATCACCAAATATTTACAAGTACCCACCATATACAATGCCTTGCAAACACAATGTTGAATTTATGGTCCAGTGAGTAAGAAAGCAATAATGAAATCATCACATGACTATCTAATTAGTAGTTGTGATTAGCAATACTTTAATACAGAATTTCCTGAGATAGTTAGTAGACTTGATCTAATCTGAGGATTCAGTTAAGGGTTCGCTGAATAAGTACAGTTTAAACTGATATTTGAAAGATAGATTAGAATTAAGTAGATTAAGAGTGGAAGAAAAGTATTCCAGGAAGAGAAGGGACCAGGAACAAAGACACTGTAGCAGAAATTTAAATAGCATGTTTCAGCAAGGTGAGTGCGCTTCAGCTCAGAAAGGGAGATAAGGAGAGGGGAGAAGGTAGATGAGTATGAAGAAGGAGGCATGGACTGAATGAACAAATGAATATGCACATATATACATACATATATACATGCATATACAAATCTTAATTAACATACACACACATCAATTATACACACAAACATTAATTCTCCAGGGAGTAAAATAATTACTCTCATGTGGCTGGTTTGAGTTTTCTCATTATATCCTTTCACAGTATTTGCCACACTTTAGGAAATTTTCAAGTAAAAGAACAAGGAAATAACGTAGTCATGCCAAGAGAAGGACAAATGACAGCACAAATCAAGGCA
>PVJS01015276.1:27831-39227 GCA_004027185.1 Glis glis
CATGCTTGTAATCCCAGTACTTTGGGAGGCGGAGACCAGAGGATCTGGGTTCGGGGCCAGCCTCGGTTCTCTCTCTCTCTCTCTCTCTCTCTATCTCTCTCTCTCTCTACCTAGTGAGGTCCTCCACAACTTCATGAGACCCGGTTTCAAAATAAAGTATAAAAAATAGGACCGGGGGTGTAGCGTGGAGGTAGAATGCCCCTGGGTTCAATCCCCGGTACCGCAAAAAAAAATGTCAAAGGAGAAGATAGGCAAAGCAAAATCAACATATATTACCAATCAACATATATATATTATATATATATATATATATATATATATTGATATATATGATATATATGTTGATATATATAATATATATATAACAAATAAACCAAATTCAAAAGAATCCATACAGTAGTGTATAAGTAAGTTTTCTGTTGCTGTGACAAATACCCAAGATACTCAGCTTTGAAAGGAAGAAAGGCTTCCTTTGGCTCACAGTTCCAGAGGGTTCAGTGCGTGGTCACTTGGCCATGTTGTTTCGGGCCTGGGGCAGCACAGTACATCATGACAGAATCATGTGCAGGAGGAGGCCTGTTCTCCTCATGGCAGCCAGGAAGCAAAGAGGAGAAGAGAGGAGGGACTGGGGTCCCAATATCACTGTCAAGTGCCTGTTCCCAATGGCCTCACTTCCTCCCACTGGGCCCTCCCTCTCACAGGCACCACCGCCAGGGTAGTGGGTAGTGTCACAGGCTGGGAACTAAGCCTTCAACACACAGCCCTTTGGAATTCAACATCCAAGCTCTAGAAAGCAACACATAGACAAGTATTTGTATTACAAGCAGCTGTTTTGTTTCAGCAAAACAATATCCTTTCTCAATTTAAATTGTGTTCATTTTAAATTTTATTACATTTATGTTTATGTGCATTTAAAATTCATTTTCTTATTCAATAGTCACAAGCATGAGAAATTTATGTCTAGTTTTATATTTGTACAGATTTGAAGAGAATTATAACCAAATAATCATGTAGAAAGCTCTATTACTCTTTTTTTATGGATATCCTTGCATGTTTTAATTTGCTCAGGCTGCCAAAACAAAGAAACATAGATAGCTTAATCAACAGAAACTTGTTTTCTCACAGTTCTGGAGTCTAGAAGGGTAGGATCATAACATCAGCATGGCTGGGTTCTGGTGAGGCCTCTCTTCCTAGGTCACAGATTCTCGCTGAATTCTCCACAAGGTAGAGCAAGAAAGTAAACACTCTGATGTCTCTTCTTATAAGGGTACTAATCCCATGGGGACCTCACCCTCATGACCTCTAAATCTAATTACCTCCCAAAGGTCCATTTCCAAATACCATCACATGGGGTGAGGGGCTCAACCTATGAATTTGAGGAAACAATTCAACCCACAGCAATGCACTACTTATATTTTTTGAAACACTGGAATAAGAAATTCATAAGAATTTCCTACTGAAATGGAAATGTGCCCCATTTATTCCTTTTAACCAAGATTATTAAATTATCAAGAAGTAAAGAAGATAATTAGGAAATAACAGGTAAGAACTAAGAGCCCCATCAATGTAAGAAAGGAAAATTAATTAGCCTTTATGAGCTTGGAATTTTATATGTACTACCTCTTAAGTGTTTATAATAAAATAATATTAATAACAATAACAATAACCACCACCACATTCAAGAATCTTTCATTTATGAAGCATACTTTATGTATCAGATAAAGTATCAGGCACTTTGCAAATACTATTTAAATTTAAGTATTATTTCATCAAATCTGAAAAGCCAGCTAGGGTAGATATTTCTCCCCATTTTACGAAGGAGAAGCCTGAATTGTGGAATAAATCTAAGATCACCTAAAAAATAAGAAGTGGATTTAGAAAATAAACTAATTATTGTTGTTAAAAAAAGTCCGAGGTGTAAATTTCAAGATACAAGGAGTTAGCCCAATACCACATAGCTGGTGAGTGGGAGCTATAGCTAAAGATTTGTGTTTCTTGTACCACCAGCCATGGAGAGTACACTCGTACAAAGGATCCAGACCAAGGGCCAGCTTCCCAGAGAAGGAGATGTGCAGGAGTGCTAAGGAGAACTGACCAATGAGACCCCAAAATAAACCTCCTTCCACGAATTTGCTTAGGTTCCCCTGTCTTCTCTGAAAACCAGGCCACAAACACCAAGAAGGGACAGTTCTATTGATAGCTATAATATGTTATGGAGACTTAAGTTAAAGGTAAAATACATCAAGGAAATAATCTCACAGTAAAACTCTATTACTATTATGGAGTTGTTTTGGTCTAGCTGTCATAAATGCCTAAAGCCAAAGAAACCAAGTCAAAAGCACTTCAGAAAATAGGAATGAGATCAAAAAGAACTAAAAGGATCATTTCAGACTTCTGAGTGCATCTGCTAACCACTGGTGCTGAAAACATCGCTTGAGTCCGTTGCTGCCACTCAGGGCTGCCTGCTAAGCAAATAACTACAGCTGCTCCAGGCGCTAATCAGCTTGTCTGAGCCCCTCAAGAACCCTGCTGTTTCATCTCTCCAGATTCTCAGTATTGTACAGATCTACCGAGCCAGTAGCATTTCCAATTTGTTTGGCCTCTCCTCCAGGAACCATAAATTTATCTCAGTACTGAAAAATACAACTAGCTCAACAAAAAATGATCTGTATTCCTTTCTGCCATCACAAAGAACAAGGCACGTATTTGGTGCCTGCCACACAGTATACACTCAAAAAATATTGGCATATGAACAAAATTTTTTAAAATTGGCAAAAATATATGTGTTTTAAGCTAATTTTCTCAATTACTACCTTCAAAATAGGGTTATCAAGAGACTTTACTATAATTAAAAATGAATGACCGTTTGGATCTGTTTCTCCAAGTGCTTGCTACCCAGAATGATCCTAATTACCTTGTAGCTAATTAGAATGCAGAGCATCAGGTTCTTTCCTAGACTCAATCAAAATCGACTGCTTAGGTGACTGGGATGCACATTAAGGTTTGACAAGCCAAGATACTTTCTTTTCTCTTTCTTTCTTTCTATTTACTATTTACTATTAATTAATTAATCAACTTATTTATGTGTTGGTACTGGGAATTGAACACAGGGGCATTCTGCCACCAAGCTACACCCCCAGCCTTTTTTATTTTGAAACAGGCTCTCACTAAGTTACGTAGGGTCTTGCTAAGTCACCAAGGTTGGCTTCAAACCTGTGATCCTCCTGTCTCAGCCTCCCAAGTTCTGGAATTATAGATGTGTACCACTATGCCTCGTTAGCCAAGATGTTTTCAAATCCTGGCTAAACTCAACTCAGAATTCCTAATTGTTTTTAATAATACAAATTTCTAACATCTTCTGCAACCTCACATTTTCTAAACAGGAATGTTTTGTGGGAGCCCAGGAATAAGCATTACCACAACTACCCTCCATGATTTTAAAGTTATTAATGTTTGATGACTGTTTAAGGGAAGTCAGCATGAATCATTTTCTTCAGATCCAATAATAAATGTTATGAAAATAAATAAATTCCTCATAAAAATATGTGAATTACACCCTTTTATTTTAATTATTCATATTTATTTATTTATTCGTGCATTGTAATCATACATCTTGATGGGTTTCAGGGTGGTAGAAGTATACATGCACACATCAGTCAATTAGCCCTCACCCAATTCCTACCCCATTTCTCCCCCTTCCCTCCTTCTGTTCAGCATAGTAGTTGACTGATAAGATTGTATATGTATATCCTGTGCATTAGGGTATTTCCCTCTCACCCCCCAATCTCCCTCAGTTAGGTCGCCTTCTTTATTCATCTAAGGTTTTCTCCTTCTTTGTAGTCTCTCCTATGCCCTATTCTCCCTAGCTTCCGCATATTAGTGAGAGCATCCAACTTTTCACTATTTGTGACTGACTAATCTCACTTAGCATAATGTTCTCAAATTCCATCCATTTCCCTGCAAATGATATAATTTTGTTCTTCTTTATGGTTGTGTAAAATTCCATTGTGTACATATCCCATAGTTCTGTAATCCATTCATCTGTTGATGGACATCTTGGCTGGTTCCATAGTCTGGCAATTGTGAATTGTGCAGCTATAAACATAGATATGCATGCATTGGTCTGGTAGTTTGGTTTCCATTCCTTTGGGTAGATGCGTAAAAGTGGTATCGCTGGGTCATATGGTAGGTTCATTCCCAGACTTCTGAGGATCCTCCACACTGTTTTCCAAAGTGGTTGCATTGATTTACAGTCCCACCAACAGTGTATTAGAGTTCTTACTTCTCCACATCCTCACCAGCATTTGTTATTGTTTCTGTTTTTAATGATGCTCATTCTAATTGGGGTTAGGTGAAATCTCAGGGTAGTTTTGATTTGCATCTCTGATTGTTAATGATGTTGAACATTTTTTCATACACTTATTGGCCATGAGTATTTCTTCTTTTGTGAAGTTCCTATTTAGTTCACTTGTCCATTTTTTTATTGGGTTGCTTTTTTAGCGGTAATTTCTTGAGTTCTCTGTATATTCCAGATATTAATCCTCTATCAGAGGAGTAGCTGACAAAAATCTTCTCCCATTCTGTCGGCTCTCTGTTGAGGTTTTTGATAGTTTCCTTTGCTGCGCAGAAGCTCTTTAGTTTAATTCAATCCCACATATTGATTCTCTTTTTAATGTCTCATGCCTTTGGGGTCTGGTTGAGGAAGTTTTTCCTGTGCCTATGTGTTGAAGAGTTGGACCTATGCCCTCTTCAAGTAGCTGCAAGGTCTCAGGTCTTTTATCCATCTTTAACTCATCTTGTGCACGGTGAGAAAGTGGGGTTTATTTCCATTTTTCTGTCTGTGGTTAACCAGTTTTTCCAACACCATTTGTTGAAGAGGCTATCTTTTTTTACAGTGTATTTTTTTGGCTCCTTTGTCAAAAATCAATTGCATGTAGGTGTGCGGATCTGTTTCTGAGTCTTCTATTCTACTACATTGGTCTATGTGTCTGCTTTTGTGCCAATACCATGCTGTTTTTATTACTATGGCTCTGTAGTCTAGTTTGAAGTCAGGTATTGTGATGCCTCCTGCATGGTCCTTGTTGCTGAGAACTACTTTGGCTATTCTGGGTTTTTTGTTGTTCCAAATAAATTTAAGGACTGATTGTTCTATGTCTGTGAAGAGTGACCTTGGTAATTTAATGGATATTGCATTGAATCTGTAGATCACTTTAAGAAGAATGGCCATTTTGATGATATTTATTCTGCTTATCCAAGAGCATGGGAGATCTTTCCATCTTCTAAGGTCTTCTTCAATTTCTTTTTTCAATGTTTTATAATTTTCCTTGTAGAGGACTTTTACCTCCTTGGTTAGGTTTATTCCTAAGTATATTATTGTTTTGGGGGATATTGTGAGCAGAAATGTTTTCTGGATTTATTTTTCAGTGGATTTATGTTTGGTATATAGAAAAGCTTCTTTTTTGTTTGTTTGTTTGTTTTTGGTTTTTATTTTTTGCAGTACTGGGGATTGAGTGCAGGGGCGTTCTACCTCCGCGCTATACCCCCGGCCCTATTTTTTTTTTTATACTTTATTTTGAAACTGGGTATCACGAAGTTGCGGAGGGCCTCACTAGGTAGAGAGAGAGAGAGAGAGAGAGAGAGAGAGAGAGCTTGAGGCTGGCCACGAACCCGGATCCTCCGGTCTCCGCCTCCCAAAGTACTGGGATTACAAGCGTGCGCCACCATGCCCAGCTAGCTACTTGTTTTTTAAGATTGATTTTGTAACCAGACACATTGCTGAATTTGCTGATCAGTTCTATAAGCCTTTTGATTGAGTGTGTTGGGTCTTCTAAGTATAATATCATGTCATCTGCAAATAGGGATAGTTTCAGTTCTTTTCCTATTTGTACTCCTTTGATTAGCTTCTCTTGCCTTATTGCTCTGGCTAGAGTCTGTAGTACTATATTGAAAAGGAGTGGTGATAGTGGACATCCTTGTCTTGTTCCTGTTTTTAAGGGGAGCTCTCATTGTTTTTCCCCATTCAATATGATGTTGGCTGTGGGCCTATTGTATATTACCTTTATGATGTTGAGGTATGTTCCTTCTATTCTAATTCTCTACAGTGTTTTTATAATAGGTGAAGTGTTGGATTTTGTCAAATGCTTTTTCAGAGTCTATTGAAATGATCATGTGATTTTTGTCTTTAGTTCTACTTATGTGATGGATTAGATGAATTGTTTTTCGTATGTTGAACCAGTCTTGCATCCCTGGGATGAACCCAACTTGGTCATGGTGTATGATTTTCTTGATGTGGTTTGAATGCTCATTGTTAGTATTTTGTTTAGAGGTTTTGCATCTAAGTTCATCAATGCTATAGGACTGTAGTTTTCTTTTCTTGAACTGTCTTCATTTGGTTTTTGGTAGTAATGTGATGTTGGCTTCATAGAATGTACTTGGGAGAGTCCCATTTCTTTCTATTTCATGGAATAGATTGAGGTCTATTGAGATTAGTTATTCTATAAAGGTTTTATAAAATTCACCTGGGAAACCATCTGGACCTGGGCCTTTTTTTTTGATGGTAGACTCTTTATTGCTGCTTCAATCCCTTTGATTGCTATTGGTCGGTTTAAATTTTCTATATCTTCTTGATTCAACTTAGAAAGGTTGTATGTGTCTTAAAATTTGTCAATTTCTTCTAGGTTTTCCACTTTGTTGGAGTATAGTTTTTCAAAGTAGTTTCTGATAATCCTCTGGATTTCTACACTGTCTGTGGTAATATCACCTTTTGCATTTCTTATTTTAGTTATTTGAGTTGATTCTCTCTTTCTTTTGGTTAGGTTGGCTAGTGGTTTATCTAGCTTGTTTATTTTTTTTTTTTTTTGAGGAACCAGCTTTTGGGTTTGTTGATTTTTTTGTATTTTTTTTTTATTCTCTACTTCATTGATTTCTGCTCTGATTTTAATTTCCTCTTCTGCTGGCTTTGGGGTTAGACTGTTCTGTTTTTCAAGGGCTTTGAGGTGTTTCATTAGGTTATTTATTTGATGATTTTCTGTTCTTATGTGATCACTCAGTGCTATGAATTTTCATCTTAATACTGCCTTCAGAGTGTCCCAGAGATTTTGATATGTTGTGTCTCTGCTTTTCTTTCTTTCTAGGAATTTCTTAATTTATCCCCTTATTTCTTCTGTGACCCATTCCTCATTCAGCAGTATGGTGTTCAGTCTCCACATGTTTATGAGGTTTCTCTGGGTCTTCTTATAGTTAATTTCTAGTTTCATTCTATTATGGTCTGAAAAGACACAGGGGATTGTATCACATTTTTTGAATTTGCTAGTACGTATTTTGTGTCCTAGGATATGGTCTATTTTAGAGCAGGTACCATGAGCAGCTGAAAAAAAATGTGAATTCAACTGTAGTTGGATGGAATATTCTGTATGTGTCTAGTAGGTCCATTTGGTTTATGGTGTTCCTTAGGTCTGAGGCATCTTTACTGACCTTTTGTCTTGAAGATCGATCTAGTGAAGATCGATCTAGAGGGGTGTTGAAGTCTCCCAATATTATTGTATTGGGATCTCTGTGTGACTTAATGTCATGAAGAATTTCTTTTATGAAAGTGCTTGCATCTATGTTTGGGGAGTAAATATTGACTATCATTATATCCTTTTGCTGGATTGTTCTTTTTTCCAGAAAGAAACGACCTGCTTTGTCTCTTCTGATAAGTTTAGGTTTGAAGTCATATTTGGTTGATATCATAGTTGCTACTCCTGCTTGTTTTTGAGTTCCATTTACATGGATTACCTAGCTCCATCCCTTCACCTTTAGTTTGTGAGTATCTTTACTTGTAAGGTGTGTTTCTTGCAGGCAGCATATAGACGGATTATGATTTTTAATCCAATTTGCCACCTTATGACTTTTGATTGAGGATTTGAGGCCATTTATATTCAGCTGATTATTGAGAGATGAGTTTTAATTCCTAACATTTTGAGTTTTAATTTATGTTTGAGGCAGTGTTTGTTCTTCTTTGCCTAGTTGTTCATTTGATGGAAATCACTGTTTCTCTGGTTCTTGTGATTCTTTATTATTTCTTCTTTGTAATTAATCTCTCTGAGTATTTTCTCTAGTGGTAGTTTGGAAGACACAAAGTCTTTCAGCTTCTTTTTGTTGTGGAAGGTTTTTATTTCCCCATCAAATTTTTTTTTTTTTTTTTTTTTTTGCGGTACCGGGGATTGAACACAGGGGCGTTCTACCTCCGCGCTACACCCCCGGCCCTATTTTTTATACTTTATTTTGAAACCGGGTCTCACGAAGTTGCAGAGGGCCTCACTAAGTAAAGAGAGGGAGAGAGAGACAGAGAGAGAGAGCTGAGGTGGGCCGCGAACCCAGATCCTCCGATCTCCGCCTCCCAAAGTACTGGGATTACAAGCGTGCGCCACCACGCCCAGCTCCCCATCAAATTTGATAGATATCTTTATTGGGTAGATAAATCTTGGCTGGAAGTTGTTTTCTTTCAGAGTTTGGAATATGTTGCTCCAGGCCCTCCTGTCTTTCATGACTTGGTTTGAAAAGTCTGGAGTGATTCTTATTGGTTTGCCTCTGAACGGTACTTGGTCTTTTCCTCTCGTTGCCTTTAACATTCTCTCCTTGGCCTCTACATTAGTCAATTTGGTTATTATGTGGCATGGTGAACCTCTTCTCTGATCCTGTCTATTGGGGGTTCTGTATGTTCTGTATGTTTCCTATACCGGTGTGTAACTGTGTGTTCCCTAGGTAAGGCATTTGAAGCTCTTTACTGTCCTCTGCTCTGTCTTCTGGCTTTGATTCTGTTGTGCTTCAAATTTTTCATTGTTCAATTTTTCGCTGCTTTTTTTCTCTTGTCAAGAAGCTACTTTCACAGCAATTGAGATCAGAGTCTCAAAGGAATCACGACACAGTGTCTCCCTCAGTCGCCATCTTGTCACAGCCTTCTATTTATTTGAAAAGTAAAATCTCTGAATTTGTGTAATATAATTAAGTAAATTTGATCCATTAGTACTTACTTTCTCAGGTAATATCTACATATTGATAACTAAAGTCTAGAAAGTCACAAAAATCACAAAGATATGAGAAGATAAAATAAAATTATAGGTGGGAAAGATTGGACAAAGAGAAAATAGAGCACCTAGAAATATCTTCTTCAATGGAAAGGCTTCCAAAGAAGGAAACTTTCCTTTACTGAGTTAAACCCTACTCCTATAATCAGTTTACATTTATACAGTGTATGTTGCTGTACAAACCGCAGTGTTGATTTCTTCTATTTATATAGGGAAGTTTTCAAGCGCAATTATTTAATTGCAATCTTTGTGTGTCGCCTTATACTAGACTAAAGGGGGACAGGCGTTTTCAAAAAGAGAATTGCTAGCTAGAAGAAAAGATAAGGAAGGGGGAATACTATGGCCTAAATAACAGTAAGAAGGCAGCATGGAAAATAGACCTGTACCTTAGACTTGGAAATTCACAAACCAGAGCAGGAAGTGCTTTAGCTATTTAAAGACTATAATCTATAGTTCTTGGTATATTGATATGTGTTTGTCTGTGAATGTGTCCTGGAATCCAAGCTGAATTCATGTTTAATCACAGTCATAAATATTGTACAGATCAGAAAGATTGCATTTCTACAAGTTTTAGCCTCATTCTGTGATTACTTAGAAACTTCTTACATTGCTGACTTCATAATGAAAGCAACAAACATTCTCCATAACCAACGATTTCAAACATCTCACTAAGAATATAATGGGCATCATAGTTATTTTTAATTTGTGAATGGGTAAATTGGACTGACAGATATGTTAATGTGTTATTTCCCAGTGATGTCAGTAAAATGGTGGGATAGGAGTTCAGCCCTCATTTTACCCACTACCCACCATTAAGAAATACTGATTTTGACAACCAGGCTTGAGTGACAGTGTTTCCATGAGATCCAGTTAGTTCAGTGGGGAGATGTCAGCATCCTAAAGGTGCAAAACATTCAGGAATAGATACACTGAAGAGGGTGAGAAAAACAGTATTCCTTTACCCATGTCACCCTTCCCCCAAAGCAGCATAGCTCAATACCATGAGAAACCTCTCTGGCTACAGTTTCTCCCGTGGGTGCCATGGTTTAGATGTGGTTTATCCCCCAGAGTTCATGTGGTGAAGGCTTGGTTCTGAGTGTAGTGAAGTGATGTTAGGAGGTGCTGAGCTCTTTAAAAAGAGGGGACTAGTGAGTGATCACTAGGTCATGGGGGGATTGCCCCAAGAAGGGATAGTTCTTGCAGGACCCCGATTTAGTTCTCAACAGGAAGTTTTTATAAAAGAACAAGACTGTCTCCTCCCCTTGCTCTGGTTTCCTGTGTGGCAATATGATCTCTCCTCTGTGTACATGCTCCTGCCACTGTGATGCTATCTACCACAAGGCCCACACCAAGCTGAGCAGAAGCCAGGGCCAAACCCTCAAACCTCCAGAATTGTGAGCTAAATAAACCACTTATCATTATAATGTACTCATCCTCAGGTATTCCATTATAGTAACAAAAATGCATGAATGAAATGGGGGAAGGTCAGAGAGTGGTGAGCAACCAACTCCCCAGCCATTCATGAAGGCCACTTCTTTCTTGCTCTACCCAAAACACTGAGGAATCAGCATGGCTGAATAGTGGGCAACTAGGAGCAGGGAAAAGGGCCTGGGCTCACAGAAGCCAGGGCCTGGGACTCAATAAAAGACCAAGGTTTCTACTAACTACCTTGAGGACTCCATCAAAAGGTGTGCCCACAAATTCATAGGGCACATCACCTATGCCCGTAACTGACCCACATGATCACCCAGATCTTTCCACGTCCATCCTTGCCTCACCATAGCCGGCACTCTGCATACAGTGCCACCTCGTGAATAATCATCACGAATAATCACACGTTAACAGCCAGGTTGATTTTGCTGGATTGGAAGAAGGTGCATAGCCTTGAACACTTCAGAACATTTCCTTTGTAAAAATAAAGGGGGTGCTCTTAGCACTCTGCCTAGCTTTGAAGCACTGAGAAAAAGCATATACATCTAAGTCTCCCCTACCACCACAAAGAGGGAATAAGAGGAGGAGATGAGTATATCCACAAATCACACTAGATCATGGTGTATGACCCTCTGAATCCTCTATTGAATTTGATATGATTGTAATATCCTTGTCTGGCTTTGGTGTTCAGGTAATGCTGGCCTCAAAGCAAATTTGGGTACACTCTATGTTGTTCAATATTTTTGGAAGAGTTTGATGCAGATTGGGATAGTCTAAGAGGCATCCAGTTTTTTTTTTTAATTTTTTTTTATTGGTGCATTGTAGTCTCACATCACAATGAGTATCAGTTTGGTGTTAACATACATGCACACAGCTTTTGGTGTCCCTCCCCCCCAC
>PVJS01015277.1:0-39128 GCA_004027185.1 Glis glis
GTTGTGGAGGGCCTCACTAAGTAGCTGAGGCTGGCCGCAAACCCGGATCCTCTGGTCTCAGCCTCCCAAGTACTGGGATTACAAGCATGCACCACCACGTCCAGCTCCAAAAATTCTTTTTTTTGTGGTATCAGGGATTGAACCCAGGGGCGTTCTACCTCCGAGCTACACCCCCGGCCCTATTTTTTATCCAAATATTCTTCTTTTTTGTTGTTGTTGTTTGCGGTACTGGGGATTGAACCCAGGGGCATTCTACCTCCGAGCTACATCCCCGGCCCTATTTTTTATCCTTTATTTTGAAACCAGGTTTCACGAAGTTGCGGAGGGCCTCACTAAGTAGCTGAGGCTGGCCGCGAACCTGGATCCTCCTCCGGTCTCCGCCTCCCAAGTACTGGGATTACAAACATGCACCACCTCCAAATATTCTTAATTGCACAAATCTATTTGGTTCTTGAGTTTGGACAGCAAGTTTGAATAGTAAGGGATATATGAAGCCAAAAATGAAAATAACATTCAAATAATGTAATTATAGGTAAATTCCCTGAATGATTACTAGATGCTTTTACATTTAGTTAAAAGGGGGGGGAGTCCACTGGGGAAATAATCGTGTCATTTCTTTTTTTCTTTCTGCAGTGCTGGGAATTAAATCCAGGGCATCATGAATACCAGGCAAGCGCTCTACCACTGCAGTGATGTCATTACAAAAGGAGAAAACAACCTCACTGCCCTACTAGATTCAAAGGGGCAGAGAAGTGCATGAAGAATGGGAAGCCAATGTACACTGTTACTTCATCTACATACTGGGTAAGGAAAGGAGGACTTTCTGCTAGTTATGGTCTGAATGTTTGAGACCCCCCTAAAACTGATGTAGAAATTTTTTTTTAAATGAAGTTGAAGGTTTTGTTTATTTTGCTGCAAAGCTGTTGCTTCACTGTATAAAAATAACACCAGCAAGTGCAATATATTATAAAAATTAAGAGAGTATCCTTCTTCATCCGACACTGAACAACTAACAAACACTTGTCTTCCACGCCCAGTCATTTCTGGTGGGAAGATCATTAAGTATTTGGCCCCAAATCTAGGGATGGACATAAGCAAGTTACAATATGATGTAAGATTTGTGGTAACAGTGTTATCCTTGAATTACACAGTTTTTGTAACTAGTTTTTGCCAGGGATAATTTTATAAATTCTGAATACCAAAGCCTAGAGCCTACACTAAAAATCATAAGGTATTATTTAAAAATGTATATTGTATTTATCTGCAATCACAGGGAAGTGTGGAATACTAGAGGAAAATATCTTTTCCATTGATATTGTTAAAAGTTCTTACTTGAAGTCTTCTATCTACTACTAATTTAAGACATCTAGGCTGGAATCAGTTATTTCACACTAGTTTATGTAGGGGCGCCATTTTCCCTCCTCAGTAGGTTTTACGTATTTCTCATAGGCTTCTTCCCTCATTAGGCCATCTAGTTTAGAGGGTTACTCAGAGTCATCTTTATCAGCCAACCATCTTAACAGGATTTGTCCACCAGCCCTGGATTCTCTGTAAGTGCTGCATTAACTTCAGTTACTTCTCCCAACAGAGGAAAATAGAGTTCCCTGGCAGCTCTCACACTTTCCAAAGCACCAAACTCATCTTGCTTTTTCAATTTTGTCCCAACTTTAGGCAGACTACAGTAAAAATATCTCCCAAAGCTTCCCATGCAATATTGCTGATTCCCACTGTTCCGATTCCATTTTCTGTTGTTAGCCATTCATATTTGTCTGTGACTTTACACACCGAGAGCAGAGTGGGTCCCGTGCACAGCACCATGTTGCCTGCTGTTGAAATCTTAACCCTCGAGGTGATGGTATTGGGAACTGGAGCCTTTGGGAGGTGATTAGGTCCTGAGGGTGGAACCCTCGTGACTGGGCTTAGTGCCCTTTTAAGAGACTCCACAGAGCTAATGTGCCCCTTCCACTACGCAACAAGGACCCAGCCAGAGGCACCATCTGTGAACTAGGAGCAGACCCTCACCAGACACCAAATCTGCTAGCCCCTTCGTCTTGGGCTTCCCAGTCCCCAGAATTAGAGAAATAAATAGCTATTTATAAGCCACCCAGCTTATGCATACTGCCATGAGATGAGAAGAAATAATTATTCTATTTTGGAATTATTTATTTTGGACTGAAAGATAGAACATAGTCTCCCTTTGACAGATATTTAATAATTAAATATTGAAATAGAAAATGTTTATTCTAGGTTCTCCCTGGGTCCAGGTCTGAGGTCTAACTTTGAGAAAGTGCAGTGAAATCTTAAAATTCTAGATAGTATACTGCTAATAGTAAAAACAAGGAAACAATGATAAAATGGTAAAATGGCAGATTAGCAAATGTACAAGTAGAGAGATTATAAACTGGAAATTTCAATATGAGGAGGTAAATAAGCATATGGTAAACCACAGGAGTCTGGCAGAGCCTACTCAAAGGAGTACTCTGTAGATTCACCTTGTTTAGCACTGCTGTTAGGGCAATGACTTGTTATAATGCTGTTCATTTCAGAAATATTTCTATATCAACATATGTATGTTACGTATACATATAACTTTATACAGTAAACAGTACTTTATAATAGTTAACATAATATATTAACATCACATGAAATCGTATGGTATCTATATGTATGTTCATACATGTGTCTGTATTTAGTTATCTATGACTGGTCAGCCAGTAAAGGAGAGGAAATACTATCACCCGCTTTTAGCCAGTAAGAACTAGTACACAATGTCCTATTTTCAAACTTGAACAGTACTTACCAATCTGTGTGCTTCACAAATACATAATGTGGCATTCTGAAGAGATCTGACTCCTCAACAGTTCATAAAAGGGAGGGAAATAATGTTGGAAAGGCTACTAAAGTGCTAAGAAAGAATATCAATAAAGATCAAGTATATTCAACCTTGGTTTTACACTAGAATCACTTAAAGCTACTCATGCCCAATCTCCACCCGTAAAATAATTAAATCAATGTGTTGGAGATGGGGCACTGACATTGGTATTTTTAAAATAACCTCAACCACAGCTGTTAAATATAAGTGTATTCGCTGAGAAGACAGTGACTAAACTGAATAAAGTGAGCAGCTTAAAAGGACCAGTTGAAGGAACAGATGGCGAAAAAAACAGCCAGCCAGATAAAAAGTAGTACAAATCCTTTGACTTTATAAGAGGCACTGTAAACACTAGTAAAACCTGAGAGGGAGAGACTGACAACTCTATCAAATACAAGCAATGGTGGCCAAAAGCACACTATAATCTCAAGATTTTGCAAAAAACAAAGCAAAGATTGCCAGTGTACAACATTGGGAACATATCTACATGAAGATTATGGTATGACAAACAACACTATACAATGCTGGTTCATTTAGCATTACCATTCCCGAGAAAGCAATGCTGGAACAATCTTTTTTGGCTAAATAATAACCTTTCTTGTATATGCATATGATAGAATACTACTCAGTCATTAAAACAATATTGTACAATATTTAATGATATGAGACAATAATCATTACAAATTGTTAAGTGGAAAAATTGAGGTCAAACCATGTTACAACATTATCCCTTATTTAATTACACACACACACATATATACATACAAGGCTATACTCCAAAAGGATATCATTTGAGTATGGGTTATAGATAATAATCACCATTAACATTTTGGTCTTTTTGCTTATACATATTTACTAAACTTTCTAAATAAGCATGAATTAATTTTGTAATGGGAAAAATTATTCATGCATTCATTCATTCCTGCTTATTGCATATTTGTACCCACAGTAGTATGTGCAGCTCTGGTTTGTGAACTTTAAGAAAGGCAAGATGGAATTAAAAAGATTCTTTAGAAATAGGCAAGTGAAATTAAGTGCTCACTTTCTGCCAGGCAGTGTTCTAAACACTTTATGTAATTTAACTCATTTAATCTTCACAACTACCACATAAGGTGATTAGAATTTTTATGCCAGTTTAATATTTGAGAAGTCAAACTTGCCCAAGGACTTCAGGGTAATGAAAGGAGGGGCTAGGATTTGAACCTAGGGCAGTATGTCTTAAGCTCTGGTGTCCCTGCTCCCAACATGTTATACCACTTCTATAATTAAAACTGCTTCGACAGTAGATACACCTTCTAGGCGGTACCTTACTATTTAATTTAAATCGAATTAATAGGAAATGCTCAAAAAAAACATGTGACAGGTCTGATCTAGATTTTACAAAACAACATAAACACTGCTTTACAGACTGACCTTTGGTTTGCTTTCAACATCAAAGTATAGAAGAGCTCACAGTTAGCTAGTCGACCTAAAAATATTTAGATGTTCTGATTCTGCCTTCTACTTAATCTAGAATAGATTAGTGAACTTTGTACACCACAGAATGATAAATATTTGTTGATAATCTAATAATGAAGTGGACAAGAATAACTGGACGAATTGTGAAATAATCTTGAGGTTATCCAATAGTGTATTTAGGATTTGTCTCTGTATATTACAAAAGGTACAAGGTAGTAATTTGTCACTCGACCACAATACTTTGCATTGCTGTCACCTAGGACTGCTGAACAACTAGTTCTGTCAAATACAATCTTTTGCTTAAGATTATATAGTTAAGTTCTTATCATTTAAAATCCCTGTTGAACTCAGTTGGTCAAAGGCCAGTAGGACCAAGAACCAACCTTTTCTCTCCATAAGCAATTACAGTAATCAACTTAAATGATTGGGAGAGTGAAGCTGTTTAACTGTACAGCAGACTATTTGCTTTTCTGGAGCTCCTTGCTGTCTGCTTGGTGAGATTTAACACCTTCTTCAAATCTGTTCTGCCCTCCACAGAGCTGGTGCAAAATGGAGGAGAATACAGTAATTTTGAGGTAGAACAGAAAGGTAGATGAAGAAACTATAAACATCTTAAAAGGAGAAACACACCATAAAAGGAAGAGGAAATGAAATAGAGAGGCTATCAATTAGGGAGTCTAGGTTTGTGAAAAAAAAGTCTCTCTCTACCTGCCCTAGGCCTAAATTTCTGTTAAGCACAGAGGAAACACTGTGTATAAAATACTCTCTATATATTATTTTGTGAATTTTACTTTCTACTCTGTTTTACTCCCTACTAAATAACTGTTCATTTCTAGTAATAAAGCAGCTTTTATAAGGAATGGAGCCCAGTAAACACATTCTGTTATCAGTGTGCATAGTTGAAAGTACTTTGAATTATTTGGCTTAGACAATTAAGGCACTTAAATATAAACCTATTTGGTGGAGATAATCTGTTTCTTAAAGAGTTATTTCTGGACTGTAATAAGTAACTACATCATCAAAAAGTCTTAGAACAAGGCGGTCAAGTATAGTGGCTAGGCACTAAGGCTCTAACCTAGAGCCAAACAGATACTAAACAGATATTAAAAACCGCTGCTAGCCGGGCGTGGTGGTGCACACTTGTAATCCTAGTACTTGGGAGGCGGAGACAGGAGCATCCGGGTTCACGGCCAGCCTCAGCTACTTAGTGAGGCCCTCTGCAACTTCATGAGACCCGGTTTCAAAATAAAGGATAAAAAATAGGGCCGGGGGTGTAGCTCGGATGTAGAATACCCCTGGGTTCAACCCCCGGTACTGTACTGCAAAAAAAAAAAAAAAACGTTGCTTCTCCACTAGGGGTGATTTTGCTTCTGGGACCACATATGGCAATGTCTGGAAGAAGGAGGTGGTGCTATTGCTATCTGAGGATAGAGGCCAGGGATGTCACTAGACATCATACCATGGATAGAATAGTCCCTCACAAAAAGAATTATCCAAAGCCGGGCGTGGTGGCGCACACTTATAATCCCAGTACTTTGGGAGGCGGAGATCGGAGGATCCGGGTTCGCAGCCAGCCTCAGCTACTTAGTGAGACCATCCACAACTTAGTGAGACCCCGTTTCAAAATAAAGAATAAAAAATAGGGCTGGGGTGTAGCGCGGAGGTAGAACGCCCCTGGGTTCAATCCCGGGTACCGCAAAGAAAAAAAAAAAGAATTATCCGTACCAAAATATCAACAGGGCTAAGGTGAAAAAACCTGATGAAAAAATCCCATTATGCTACTTATCAGCTGTGTGACTTTAGGCAAATGACCTATTCTCTAAAAGCCTCGCAGCTTCCTTATCTATAAATAGGGATAATTATAGTATCTATTCTAATATGGTTGGTATGAGGACTGAATGAAATACAGCACTTAGGTTTAACACAGAACTTGGTATGTTCTGTATACAACTGTAATAGTAAAAATAAGTCTAGGCTTCATATATTTATAGACATTAAAAAGTTTAAGAAACACTTTAATACTCAAAATGAAAAATTTTAAAGGAAAATACAATGGAAGTATAATCACAAAAATATTTTCATGTAAAATTTCTTTCCTCCTCAATGAAACAAAGCAGCATCTTTTTTGTGTGTGTGTGGTATTGAGGATTGAACCCAGGGGCATTCTACCTCCGAGCTACACCCCCAGCCCTATTTTCTTATTCTTTATTTGGAAACAGGGTCTCGCTAGGTTGCAGAGGGCCTCACTAAGTAGCTGAGGCCCTTCCAGTCTCAGCCTCCCAAGTACTGGGATTACAAGCGTGCGCCACCACGCCCAGCTTACAAAGCAGCATCTTGATAGACGAATACCAAACTTAAAATTAAAAAACAACAACAAATCAATTAGTGGCCCACTAATATTAAAAAGACTTTCAAATCCATTTTGTATCCTTTACCCACATTAGAAATCTATGCAAGAGTTGGAAAACTAAACAGATTTTGCCCCTCTTTAACCCGCCACCATCCCTCATGGGTAAAATATTTCTCAAACTACGTGTCCTTCAAGGAAATTTCCCCAGACTATCCCCCTTGTTCAAATTATGTCTGGGGGCTCATTTAAACAATTACACTCCTCCTGTAGAGTGGTTCTAGAAAATTCTGAACAAAGTGGAGAAGCAAGAGAAAAAATTTCACAGTTGAAAATTCAGTGTATATTTTTTCAGTTATTTCAATGATGAGACTTTGGTAAAATGAATAAAATATATTTCACTTAGTATGACCTGCAACTTTATCATCTGTGTCTCCTAACCGTAAGCATATTTACTTTTAAACTTAAAAAGGCATAAAACCAAATAGATGAGTTCCTTACTACTAAAGCCTACTGTCAGTTTAGATGTCATTTCTGGGAAGACTTTCACAAACTCCCCAAACCCAACTTAGATATCTTTCCATGTTCAACTACAGATCCCTCTTCCTCTTCCATTCTGGTTCTACTACATTAGAATTGTTTGTTAGTTATGTGACCTTTCCATTAGACTGTAAGCTCCATGAAGGTAGAGACTGTGTCCTCTAATACCCTGCAATAACAACACCCTTGGCACATTTGATGTACCCAGTGAGACTTTTTGTATGAATACCATGAATGGGAAGTCCAAATAAAGAAAGATGTAAAATGTTTTTTTTTCTAGAACTCATCTTTTTTCAAGCCTCTACGTTTAAAAAAAATTACTTAGATTGTATGAGAAAGCAAAATAAAACTGGCCACTTTAAGTTATTATAAATTCTATTCTCAACCTCTCTTCTTCAGGGACCTCGGAAGCTTGCTCCAGAAACTTGTCTCACACTGGAAATTTCCCTTGTGATTCTAAGGTACAAAGTAGTTTCCTTTTAAGATATCTGAAGTTGTTCTTAATCAAGTCGATGCATTTTCGAGCACCTACTCTCTTAAAGCCGCTGTTGTAAATAAAAGCCATGGAAAACATAAAGATGATTAAAACATATCGAGTGCCTGGTAGGAAACTCAACTTGTTGAAAGACAAGGAAAAATAATAAAATAAGGTATAATGAAATACAGGAATTTGGTACAGCTTATTGAAGGAGGTGGAAATTGAGCATAATCTTGAAAGAAAGTACTGTACTGAACTTTAACAACTGCTTATAAAGCGACAATATTACCTCATCCACTTTCAAAAGATGTCAGCAAGCTAGGTCAAGGATCAGGTGCCACAGAAAAACGATTCGAAGAACCTAGGGGCTGTTTTTTTTCCCAAGATTTGCCAGTCATCAGCCTTACTAAAGCAAGAGAAGATCCTAAGTCCTGGCTTTTAACAAAGTCCCTAAAAAGTCACAGAACACTGGGCGATCACAACTAGTCAAACCTATCCCTTCTCCAGAGCGCTTTTCTAAAGAGAAACAGGTAACACGAAATCTACCTCCGCCTGCAGGAAAGATTTCCTCTGCCGGCCAGTCTCTCCACCACCAAAAGATAAAGGAGCACTTGAGGCGGGTCGGGAGCGCCCGGGAGGTCGCCAGGGTCCCCGGTGTCCGAGGAAGGAGCCCGGTTCCGAGAGCCCGGTTCTCGCTCGCAGGGACTCGGGTCGCGGGGACCTAGAATGGCTCACCTGTTCGTCCTCCTGCATCGAGGCGGCCAGCGGGAGCCCGTCCGCCACTCGGGCGATCATCGTCAGCAACACCATCGTCGCGGCCTACAGGGACCCAACACTGGCCGGGACAGCCGTAGGCGTCGTCCTCACTTCCTCGGCGGAGACAACAGTTACACCTCTTCCCCAGTTGCCCAAGAACCAGCCGCTCGCGTCTCCGTTTCCCGCTGAGGTGGCCGGAAAGAGCTCGGAGCTTTCCGCTACCGGTCCCCGGAATTGGCTTCCCACCGGGAACCACGACTCCCGGAACATGAGTTCCGCGGTGTCTCCTCCTACCTCCAAAAGCTTCCAATGTCCGCCTCACTTTTCTTGATTTCGAGCTTGCAATTAGACTGGCTCCTTGATGGTGCGTGGCACCCGAAATGAAACAGATTTTCTAGTTCTGGATGCTTTACGTTTGGGGAGAGGACTGAAAGGAGAGTGGGAGTTAAGAGGGTTCTTAGATGAAAGGTATATGAAAGGACTGAAAATCAGGCTGTATATTTTCATACGTTAACTTTTCTTTTTATAGAAAATTATGTATATTATATACACAGTATTTCATATATTTGTATATCTCCAGACATAGGTTTTGGGTTTTTTGCTTGGTTGTTTATTCTGTATCCCCAGCTTCTCGAACAGTTTCTGGCAAGAGGTCAGTAAATATTTATTGCACATATGAATAAATGAACACGTACAGGAACTCAGAGATTCCTAGACCATTCAGCCTACCAAAATCTGGGATCTAAGCTACATCTATCGTGATATGCAGCAGAGTAGTCTTACAAGAACTGCCAGCGACCAGGCATTCGCTCCCTATTGAAGCAATCTCTAGACAACTGAACTTCCCATCTCTCTGTTCTTTGATGTCTCCATCTCTAAGATATTATTAGCCTCACAAGATTCTTGTGAATATTGGGTGAAAATGTAGGTGAAATGGTTTTGTAAATCAAGAGTTATTCAAATGTACTTATTATTACTTAAATTAATGACAACTATGCTTTACTAAGTGTTTCCAGTTAGTTCTTGCATTAATAGAAATGCTGCTAAGTGCTTTATGGATATTTGTTATTTTAACCAAACAATCCAGTAAATTGATAGTATAAGGTCCCTACTTTGTAGCTGGGGGGAAAGCTTTGGAGAGTAAATTTTCCAAGATCAAATAGCTAGCAGTGATGGGAACAGAATTTGAGCTCAGGTTCAACTCTAAATACTGATGTGATTCTTAACTTTTGCCAGGTTAAAGAACTGATGCTTTTGTTACTTTTTGGATTGTCTTTAGCTACTAGGAGGAAACTAGTATTATTTCATGAGAGGCTTTGGGGAGGAAGACCCAATAAGACCTTATGATTAACTACACATGAATGATGAAGTACTGAAATCGATAAGACAAGTAAATCAATTGTGTTATTAACAGAGACAGTGATAAAGTACAATGGAAAGTAATCTTTGCATACTGGAGCCTAAGTTGGTAGGATCATTATACATTTAAAATAGCCTATAGATGTAACTTATTCTAAATTCTATTCCTCCTACTCAACAAGGACATGCCTTCTACCATGATCTTAAATGGCTATCATCCAACCTCTGCTAGAACAATTTCAGTAATGGGAAATTAATGGCACAAATATTTATTTTTTTATACTGGGGATTGAACCCAGGGGCATTCATTCTACCTTTGAGCCACACCCCCAGCCCTTTTTATTTTTTGTTTTGAAAAAAAGGTCTTGCTAAGTTGCTGAGGGTCTTGCTAAGTTGCTGAGGCTGGCCTCAAACCTGCAATCCTCCTGTCTCAGCCTCTCAAGTACTGGGATTGCAGACATACACCATGGAGCATGACAGACACAAATATTTTAAATAAGGATACTTCTATGTGGATCAGAAAACAGCGAGAAAACAAGTAGTAGTCATGTACAGAGAAGCAGATTTTGGAGTAAGAGTTTCAGGTACTTTTCAGTTCCTGGCCCTCGGCTCTCCTCAAGGCCCATATGCATTCCTGCCCTTGGGCTCTATCAGATACTATTACTTCTTTATTAATAAGAACCTCCTACCCCCTTTCTTTTCTTTCTTTCTTTTTTTGGCTTTGGTTTTGGCTACTTTGAGATAGTTCCTGTTATTTATAACCAAAAAAAAATTTTTTTAAACAAATACAGTAATGCAGAGTCATCCTAGACCAACCCTTTCTTGGAACAACAGCATTCATACTCACACTCTTCTTTTTCCTCTTAAACATACAAGGTGATTCTGGCACTTTTCAGACACACTGAAATTAGTATCCCAGGGAGGACTCTGGCCTTTGTAGGCCACATAGCAGCCATCAGGAGAGAGTTAGAATTAATTCTACTGGACTCAACACTCAGACATTAGGAACTCTGGAATCAGAATCGCTTTTGCTTCTGACTTCATCACCACCATCTTATTCACATCTAGATATTGCCTTTGAGCTCCTGCCCTTTGAGCCTTTGAGCAATACAGGACTTCGTAATAATGACTAACACTGTGGTCAGTACGTGGAAGGTTCTCAATGATTTTACACTGAATGAAAAAAAAGAATATCAACAAACACTTGTTCAGAATATTAGAATTTATAAAGCTCGTGTAGGTCCTTTGCCTAAAACTTGACAACAACCTTGTGAAATGAGTAAAATTCAAGAATCTTGGAATTTGTAAATGTTGTAAGAGCGAGAAAAAAGTAAGTCATAGCCACTTCCAACAAATTCTTCAAACTTATCAAAGAAACTGAGTAATGCAGATATCAAAATTAACTTATAGAAAGCTGCTAAAACAGGATAAGGTTTTTTATTACAGCAGAGTCTGAGGTTGCAAGCTGGGCATGATGGGGCACCCCTGTAATCCCAGTACTTGTGAGGCTGATGCAGGAGGATCTCAGGCTCAAGACCAGCCTCAGCAACTTAGGGAGTCCCTCAGCAATTTAGTGAGACTTTTTTTTTTCAAAATAAAAAATAAAAATAAGGCTGGGGATGTAGCTAGGAGGAAGAAACCCCCTGGATTCAATACCCAGTACCAAAAAAGGAAAAAAAAAAAGAATACAGCAATTTTTACAAGTGGAATTAAAGGAGGCAATAATTAGAAGCGTGGATCCATTTATTCTTTTTTTTTTTTTTTTTGCGGTACCGGGGATTGAACCCAGGGGCGTTCTACCTCCGAGCTACACCCCCGGCCCTATTTTTTATCCTTTATTTTGAAACCGGGTCTCACGAAGTTGTGGAGGGCCTCACTAGGTAGAGAGAGAGAGCGAGAGAGAGCTGAGGCTGGCCGCGAACCGGGATCCTCCGGTCTCCGCCTCCCAAAGTACTGGGATTACAAGCGTGCGCCACCTCGCCCGGCTAGGCGTGGATCCATTTATTCTTGAACAATTCTCGAGTGCCTAATTATGTCAGATACTGAACTAGTAATAAAGATAAATAAATAACAGTTCCAGCAACTTGTGTCCCGTATCCACCCTCAGACAGAACACTGCCGCTTAGGAGAAGAGGTCTGCAAGTAAATGACAACTCCTGTTTGAATTAAACTATTATATACATGGAAAAAGCATTTCTCAGGAGGTGGTGCTCTTGGGAGACAAAATAGCCACAATATCTGAACTGAGACCCAACTGTATGCACCGGTGCGAATCACTGGTTATTTTTAAAATTAAAACGCTTTCTTACAGATTAGCATATAGCTGCTGCCCTGAGCATCTCCGTATTTAACCCGCACAGCCTACCTTAACAACATGCGACTGACTGCTTAAGATCCTGCCCCCTCCCGCCTCCCACAGCCAGGTTCAATTATAATTGGTAATTTTCCATGCCAGTCATTTTCAGAAGCTCCGCCTCCAATCGTGGCCATTGGTTACCTCTAGAGCCAGAAAGGCCCCGCCTTCCGCTCCGGCGTCTTCCCGCCCTTTGGCCACGCCTCCAGACTCTGCAGGCCCAGGCAGGAGCTAGGGAGCAGCAGACCTGGTGGGCATAGTGACCTGGTCTGTATTGGTGGTGAAATACAGGTTATTTTGAATTGTCATTCTGACTAAACCTCTCTACAGTGAGAGCTCCCTGGAGGCAGGAATGTGTCTTGCTTCTTCTTGATTTCGTTCACAGCCCTTGTTTGTATCATTCACGCAGTCCTTCCAGTCCCTGAAAGAAAAGTAAAAAGAGTTGGAGGGGAAGGGGAAGGAAAAAAGAACAAGGTGCATATTATCAGGTGGAAGCCCCTGATTAAAATAATTACTACTTTAGATAGCCTATTTCAAATGCCGAGCCAAAGCAAAGCCAGTGTTTGCCTTCTAGAAGCAACTACCTCATGAAACTACTCATTTCATGGTGTCTGGAGTCCTTGCTTTGTCAGGAAAGCCAGGCGCAGAGAGGCCCAGCTGGAGTTCAGGATGGTATGGGGTGAGGAAAAGAGTTAGGGTCGTTTTTATAGAACCTAAGCTATTGATTAAACTTAAACCTTTCAAAAACAGATTTCTAGCCAAGCTTGGTGTTGCATGCCTGTCATCCCAGTACTTGGGAGGCTGAGACAGAGGATCGCATGTTTACAGCCAGCCTCAGCAACTTAGAGAAGGCCCTCAGCAACTTAGTGAGACCCTGTTTCAAAATTAAAAAAAAAAAAACAGGATTGGGGGTGTAGCTCCGAGGTAGAATGCCCCCGAGTTCAATCCCTAGTACCACCACCAAAAAAAAAAAAAAGGTTTCTTGTCTGACAAACCTCTAAACTCTTTCAAGGCAGAAAAAGTAGTTATTTGATATTCCTTAGGGTATAGCACTGAGAACCTAGTAAATTCTGAATTAATGTTCATGGAATAAATGACAGAATGAATGATGTGTCTCAGGAATTGAGACAATACTCACTGGTTGTATATAGCGTAATTCACAGTTGGTATTGTACTAAATGAAGACATACCCATCACCTGTATTTCTTTCATTCTTTCAGTTGGTTATTAAATAGATATTTATTGTTCAACTTCTCTGAGCAATACCAGGCACTGAATTATGGGAGACGAACACCAACAAATCAACCATGATGTTTGCTGGCAGAGATTACATTCTACCTCACTCTGTCTCTCTCCCATTACACCCAACCCATCTCTAACCTTATGACTCTCCCACTCCTCCATTTAGATTAATAAAGGCCTTGGATGATGGTTTTTTTTCTAGTATCCATTTTGTGTGTGTGTGTGTGTGTGTGTGTGTGTGTGTGTGTGTTACTGGGGATTGAACCCAGAGGCATTTTACCTCTAAGCTATTCCTCCATACCTTTTTATTTTTTTGTTTTGAAACAGGATTTCACTGGGTTGCTGAAGCTATCCTTGAACCTGTGATCTTCCTGTCTCAGCCTCCCAAGTACTGGGATTACAGGCCTGCTCCACCATGCCTGGTTCCAGAATTCATTCTGATTACTCTTTAGACCCGCAGCTCTTCTCTTTTTCTATAGAGCATAAGTAGATTAAGTTGTTCCTAGCAGCCATTACAACTTCCTGATCATGATCCCCAAACACCACAATTCCAAATTTTGACATCCTGGAAGACTGAAATCCCTGAAATCCCCAAAGTTACATTCCTGAAGACTGAAGTCCCAAATGTGGAAATCCTAAAAGCCAAAAATCTCGAAAGCAACAATTCCCATGAGGGGAGAGTGGCCACATAAGAGGGCAGAAAGCCAGATTCTGAGGAAGGAATTGGCCACAGAGTACAGCAATGATGAAAACTTTAGTTTAAAAATGTGTCATTTGGCCAGGAGTGGTGGCGCATGCTTGTAATTCCAGTACTTGGGAGGCTGAGACAGGAGGATCGAAAGTTTGCGGCCAGCCTCAGCTACTTAGTGAGGCCCTCTGCAACTTAGTGAGACCCTGTTTCAAAATAAAGAATAAAAAATAAGCCGGGAATGGTGGCACATGCTTGTAATCTCAGTACTTGGGAGGCTGAGACCAGAGGATCTGGGTTGGCGGCCAGCCTCAGCTACTTAATGAGGCCCTCCGCAACTTAGTGAGACCCGGTTTCAAAATAAAGAATACAAAATAGAGCTGGGGGTGTAGCTCAGAGGTAGAATGCCTCTGGGTTCAATCCCCAGTACCACACACACATACACACACACAAAAGTATCATTTGTCTGCATTGGCCTTACTTGCAGCCCTTGTAATTCTAGGGGCGTGTGTGTGTGTGTGTGTGTGTGTGTGTGTGTGTGTGTGTGTCACTGGGAATTGACCACCAGTATTGTTGACACCAAATTTGTCACATCATGAGTGCATGCAGAATGGGTTTCCATGTACCCAAGGCAATAAAGAAGCATGGCATAGAAGACGAGAAAATTTAATAGGGAGTGCTCACGTTGGTGTATATCACATCATAGAAGATTTTCAAAACGAGCAGTGCCACATAGGAAATGAATGCAAATGTATTCTCCCAGAGAACTATGTCCTGAAAAATAAAATAAAATAAAGCAGCAATTCGTTCGGATGCAAGACTTAAAATATAGTTAATGATGGTGAAAGTCAGCCAGATCTTATGGAGTACCTGTGTACAATTGCTCATTACCTACCCCCGTGTTGCACTTTTCTCGTATTTTTCCAATTTTCATGTTAGTTTTTGAAATTTTTTCTCTTTTTTAAAGATTGTTCTCCACTATTTAAAATTGTCAGAGGCAGGCATGATGGTGCATGCCTGTAATTCCAATACTTGGGAGGCTGAGAGAGGAGGATCACAGGTTTGAGGCCAGTTTCAGCAATTTGGCGAGGCCCTCAGCAACTTACTGAGACCCTGTTTCAAAAAAAATTTTTTTTTGCTGTACCAGGGATTGAACTCAGGGGCGTTCTACCTCCACGCTACACCCCCAGCCCTATTTTTTATACTTTATTTTGAAACCGGGTCTCACGAAGTTGCGGAGGGCCTCACTAAGTAGAGAGAGAGAGAGAGAGAGAGAGAGCGTGCAAGCTGAGGCTGGCGGCGAACCCGGATCCTCTGGTCTCCGCCTCCCAAAGTACTGGGATTACAAGCGTGCGTCACCACGCCCGGCCTGTTTCAAAATTTTAAAACATTTAAAAATAGGGCTGGGAGTGCAGCTCAGAGGTGAATGCCCCTGGGTTTAATCCCTAGTACCACAAAATAAGTAAGTAAGTAAATAAAAAAATAAATAGTTGTCAGCATTATTTTCATAATTCACTGTTATATATTTCACCTTCACATCACTTCCAGTTCTGGAAGCATAAATTGTATAAAGGCTTTTAGAGAGTTCTAATTCATTTTATGCATGTTTTGCAAATTTGACTTAATGAAAGTGCCTCATCACAATGTTGACTTTGTGTGTAAGCATTATGTGTATTTGTAAAATGTTGAAACTTCCTCAATAAATGGAGAGATGTCCTTTTTATATATCTGCATTTATTTGAAAAAAATTCTTGAGATCTCAGCTTTTGGTGACCCATAGAGGTTTTTGATTGATCCTCATCAAAAGATTTAGGTTGTCCATCTCAGCATTTCAGATGATGACAGTTATAAAGCAGGATGCACACAATTACCAGCCATAGTGATGGGCATTTATACATTCCACTTTCTACTTATTCATGAATATGATTCATCTGCTCATAACTGCCATACATGTATTACTATTTCTTGGTATACCTGAGTGTTTATGTTTGCAAAAGTATGGATGTTATTATTGACTGTTTTACTGAGTAAAGTGGCCTGTGCATGTTTTTGTATGCTTCTCAAGTAACTTCCCCTTTAAAAATGTAAATAAGTGCCGGGTGTGGTGGCGCACACTTGTAATCCCAGTACTTTGGGAGGCAGAGACCAGAGGATATGGGTTCGAGGCCAGCCTCAGCTCTCTCTCTCTCTCTCTTTCTCTTCTCTTCTCTTCTCTTCTCTTCTCTTCTCTTCTCTTCTCTTCTCTTCCCTTCCCTTCCCTTCCCTTCCCTCTCTCTCTCTCTCTCTCTCTCTCTATACCTACCTACCTACCTACTTACCTACCTACCTAGTGAGGCCCTCCGCAACTTCGTGAGACCCGGTTTCAAAATAAAGTATAAAAAATAGGGCCGAGGGTGTAACGCAGAGGTAGAACCCCCCTGGGTTCAATCCCCGGTACCACAAAAAAAATGTAAATAAGTGTTTTTGTGTGTGTGTGTGTGTGTGCCTCATGCATGCTAAGCATGAAGTCTACCACTGACATATAACCATAGCCAGTAAATCAAAGTCTTCTAAAAATTTTTTAAATTATTTTTTCTGGAATTATATTTTTGGGATTTTGGTCTTTCAGGTGTTTAACATTTGGGATTATGGCCCAAACCCTTACTAACTATGGTTTAAAGAACTTACTGGGGGTCACGGATGTAGCTCAATGGTAGAGCACTTGCCTAGAATTCATGAGGCCCTGGGTTCAATCCCCAATACTACAAAAAAATAGCTTATTTGTTTTGATTTCTTGTCATCATAATCAAGCCCATTAATCTCCATTTCCTCTTTCAGTCCTCCCCATTTCTGGCACTCAAGAGCTGATTTGTGACTAATTTCCACACTTCCTTTTGTGTGGACACAGTAACTCACACCACTGTCCAGTGCTGTGGAACTGCTCAGTCCTATGGAACCTACCTCATGACCAAATGTTCTCTTTTGTTTCAACTGAAGAATTGTCTTCAGCAAATCTCTGAATTGAAACTGCATCTAATATTTCTGAGAGACATTGTATTTTTTTTCTACTTGGGGTTTTCCAAAAATCTGGAATCTGAGTGGTCTATGTCTTTATCATTTTTAGAAAATTCTTGATCTTTATATTCTCAAATATTGCTTCCACACCATCTTCTCCCCTCTCTTTCAGGGACTGTAATTACATGTATATTAGAGATTTTGGCTGTGTTACGAATGCCTATTACATTCTCTATATTTTTTTTCCTCTGTCCTTCAGTTTGTATACTTTCTATTGATCTGTCTTCTAGTTTGCTAATCCTAACTTCTCCTGTACTCAGACTGCTATGAAATACACCCAATGGGTTCTCATTTCCAGGTATTGTAATTTTTAGTTTTAGAATGCCCATCTGATTTTGTCATAGATTCCAGTTTTATATTGAAGCAAATTATCCATCTTTTCCTCTGTCTTTTTAAAGTTAGTTAGCCTAGTTATTTAAAGTCCTTGTCAGCTGGGCATGGTGGCGCACGCTTGTAATCCCAGTACTTGGGAGGCTGAGACTGGAGGATCCGGGTTCATGGCCAGCCTCAGCTACTTAGTGAGGCCTCTGCAACTGAGTAAGACCCTGTTTCCAAATAAACAATAAAAAATAGGGCTGGGGGCATAGTTTGGAGGTAGAATGCCCCTGGGTGCAATCCCCAGTACCAAGAAAAAAAATAAAGTCCTTGTCAACTCTAAAATCTGGTTCTGATTCTACTATTAGCATTTTGGATTTGACTTTTAGTATCACCCATAATTCTATATTGGATTTGAACATTGTATATGAAAAATTATACAGTCTCTGGATAATGTTCTCTACCTCTAGAGAGTTAAGTTTTCCTCTGTGCCCCCCCTTTTTTCATGGTGCTGGGTTCCCAGGGCCTTGCACATGCTGAGCGAACATTCTACCTTTGCGCTACACCCCCAGCCCCAGTTTTCTTCTGGAAGATAGAAAGAATGTTGGCAGATAATTTTGATCCTATACAGCCTTGGTTTTAAGCTTCATCAGGTCTGTTCTTTTTCAATATTGTATTGCCCTTATTCCAAAAGTGTGGTCATTTTGGGGTTCCACCTGTAAGCCCTGGGTGTCTCTATACATTGTCCAGGCTTGAAGTCCAATTTCTGTTGGGTGCTGACATCACTTTTTGGCTCATTAGACTCTAAACTTCTGTTTTCAAATGGATTTTGGATCTGATTTTAGTGGCAAAATGAGCCACTATCTTGACAGGAGTTTGTAGCTACATACATTAGTGAACTTCTTTCCTGCAGGTCACCCCTCTCTGGGGATTCGCCTTCAATCTCAGCCATTTTGGCAGCCCTGAACTCTGACCTTCTGCTCCTCAGCCCAGAAATACTGTTGTCTTTAACTTGGCCTTTATTCATTTTCACCTAGTTCTGAAAATTCCCTTAGGAAAAAAACCCCACGGTGAACACTGAGCCTATGCACTGGTTCAATTCCTGCCTGCTTTGGTTACTCCTCAATACCTTCAAAGAGTTATTGACATATATAAACTTTATATATAAATCCTATGTGAAATTTTAGATATCTTATATAGGTAGTCACTTATTATTTGCTAATTTATGAAATTTATTCCACTCCTTTTCCCTGCAATGGGAGGGTTAATCTGATACAGGCTTCTCCATCTTGGTTGGAGTTGAAAGTCTCAGTATGTCTTAGATTTTGGATTGGCAGTTGTTTCTCTGAACTGTTTATCTGCCTCAGCTACAAAAGATGGCATATTCTCTTTAAATTACGGTGCACCATTCCCTTTTATTTGTGCATTAGATGTAATCTTTTTTTTTTTTTCGGTACCAGGGATTGAACCCAGGGGTGTTCTACCTCCGCGCTACATCCCCGGCCCTATTTTTTATACTTTATTTTGAAACCAGGTCTCATGAAGTTGCAGAGGGCGTCACTAAGGAGAGAGAGAGAGAGAGAGAGAGAGAGCGCTGAGGTTAGCAGCGAACCCGGATCCTCCAGTCTCTGCTTCCCAAAGTACTGGGATTACAAGTGTGCGCTACCACGCCCGGCCTTAGATGAAATCTTCTGCCTATCTGTGGGCAAAGGCAAAGTTTGAGTCTCTGAAATCTAAGGCCATGATCAAATTTTAGGTAGTTTATAAATCTAGAGTCATGTAATAGGGATTATTTCTCAACCTGTGTGTGAATAAACCATGCAAATCTAAGAGTGTAGTCCTACCACTCGGAGCCATTGTGTATAATTGTGCAGGCTCCAGGGAATGCCATGTATTTAGGTTAAATAGAATAATACCTCCTTGAAGTTGTGCAATATGGTACCCTTAATGCCACCGTTTCCTTCTGGCCTTAGAATTGAATTCCTTTGGCAAACAGCAGCAGCAGCAACAACAACAACAACAAAAGCTACTTGTGACAATTGACCTAGCACTGCCTACCTATGGCTGGCATGGAATTCACCAGGACTTTGAGGATAACAGCATTAGTTAAGCAATAAAATTAGGAAGCCTTGCTGAAGAAAATTAGGAAGTAAAGAATGGATGGGACATTAGGAAGTGTGACCATCAAATGTATTTAAGTAAAGTGGATGTGAAGGGAAGCAAGAGGCTAGTAAGAGACAGGGGGCTTTGTTTTAGAGATTGGGAAACTTAACATGTGTATGGACTGGAGATGGAGCTAATGGAAAAAGAAAGGTAGAAAATATAAGGACAAGAAAGAGGATTAGGAATTTCCTGGTTGAGGTAGTAAGAGAAATAGCTCACATAAGATAGATTGGGAGAAGATAAGGATAAAGATATAGATTAAGAGACTTGAAAGAAAGAAAGATGGATGAAATATCTGATAATATCCTTTTCTGGAAGCAGCCGGAATAATGATGGAAGGGACCACTTAAAGATAAAGAAATAGAATTAGAGACTGGGTGTGATGGATAAACGATAGAGATATATATCTCTGACACCATCCAGGTCTGGGATTTAGGCAGCTTGGTGGATGAAAATGCTGGGGTTAAAAACAGAGGACTGAGCAGCAGATTTGGGAGGAAGGACAAGTTAGAATGAATTCAGCTTCGTTCACATCGAGTCTATCAACAATAATAGTGATTGCCTTTGATTTTTTTGGGGGGGTGGTACTGGGGATGGAACTCAGGGGCATTCTACCTCTGAGCTACACCCCAGGCCCTGTTTTTTATTTTTGAAGCAGGGTTTCACTGAGTTGCTGAGGGCCTTGCTAAGTTGCTGAGGCTGGCCTGACTGTGATCCTTCTGTCTCCGCCTCCCAAGTACTGGGATTACAGGTATGTACCACCATGCCTGGCTTGCCCATGAATCTTAAGCACACAACTATGAAAATAAACCTGGTTCCCTACAGGCCTGGTGCTGGATAGGAGTGTGGCAGATGCTTTTGGCTTTGCTGGAGACTCACTAGTCTCTCTTCTTCGGGCACATATGTAGAATATAAGAAATGGGCTTTCAGTATGAAAATTTACTGGAATATTGTTTAACCAATGAATTTGTGTGGGGGGGTATGTGTGTGTGGAGATTCAACCTACGAGTGTTCTGCCTCTGAGCTACACCCCAGCCCTCTTTTACATTTTATTTTGAAACAAGGTCTCGCTAAGTTGCTGAGGGTCTTGCTAAATTGCTGAGGCTGGCCTCAAATCTATAATCCTCCTGTATCAGCCTCCCAAGTACAGGAATTACAGGTGTACACCACCACGCCCGGTTAACCAATGAATTTTTTAAAATATAAAAACGCTCATTTGACCTAATGGTGAATACTAAGTTATACGGTATATACTTTACTATGAGTTCTTGATGAAAAGGTAATCAGGAAGTCCCAACTGGAAGGAAAATTGAGGTTGGTTAGGAGAAAGTTTTTACAATGACTGGAGGGAAAGTAGAAAGCAAAAGAAGATTTCAGGATAAAGAGGGAAGGGAGAAAGAGGGAGAAAAGAGGATAGCTAACAACCAGGTGTAGTGATTCTGAGGAGCTAACAACACACACACACACAGGATAAATCAGGAAAGGAGAACCGATTTAGGTGGAGGAGGTAAAACCGGGGGAAATACTGCGAGAAGGACTGAGACCAGGAGAAACTTATTTGAGGTTAGAACGTGAGCAAGGTGACATTGGAAGGGTCTGGCATTGAAAAAGAGCTCCAGGTTGAGTAGTGAATGGAGGGAGGAGATGCTGGCGGATGAAGGGCAGCGGGGTCGTTAGTAGCAGGAGCCCAGAGCAGTCTGGGCGGAGCAGTTGGCAGAGGCAGCCTCGGAGGAGGCCGGGTGTGACCACATCCCTGCCACGACAGTGGCTACTGAAGCGGGTGCTCCCGCACGCCCAGAGGATGCGCCCCGGCAGTCCCGGAGCCCAGGACCGCAGACAGCCGCGGCGTGACCAGGCCCGGGAAATCCATGCAGAGGACGGACCTCGGTCCTGCTGCCGCCGCGGGCCCCGCAGGACGCACCGCGCGCCCGGGTGGTTCGGGGAGGCGGCGAGAGCCCCGCAGCGCCCGCGGCTGCACCCCCGCCGGGAAAGGCGGCGCCCCGAGCCGGCCGGGAGCGGGGCGGTGGCGGCGGAGGAGGAGGCGGCCTCGGCGGCCGCGCCCTGGAGGAGGTGAGCGCACCGCGCCCGGGTGGAGTCCGGGGAGAGCAGCGCCCGGGTGGAGTCCGGGGAGAGTCCCCGCTGCAGACCCGGTCTCCGGGGACAGGTTGGCGCCCAATGGCAGGTGCTTTGGGGAAGGGTGGAGGGCAGCAGAGGTAGGCGATGGCGCGCACGGGAGGAGGAGGAGGACGGCGGTGAGTTGCCTAGAAATAAAGGTGTGGCCCTGGGCTGTACCCGAGGACGCTTGGGGCACCCTGTCTCCACCCGAGGTCTTCGCGTGGTGTGTAGACATCCGCTGTGTGGGTGGAAGTGAGCCAAAGGAGAGAGAACGCGTGACTCAGAGAGCCAGGCCAGGATGGGAACAGGACCGATTTGCAGAAGATAAAGGACCAGGAAATGTGCGTGGGGGAGAGCTCGCTTTGCCTTTAAGCCTCTCACGGGGTGTTTATCTTTGATACGGACAGCACGGTTGTGCTCCGGAAGGCTCTTTCTTCCCCGCTACCTCTTCCCCTGCAGACCTGCAGGTTGGCTGCATGAGCAGGACAAGCTCCACCCAAACCCAGTCCCTTCCTCTGCTCTGGCCTGGGAGACAGGACAGATGAGGCTCAATTTTCTTCATGTAGCAGCAGCAAGATGAAGATCTGTCATGCGTAGCATTTCCTGGAGAAGAGACAGATTGTGCTGCTGGCTTTTTTTTTTTTAACTAAGCAATTCCTTGTCTTAGAATTTTTAGCTTTTTCTTTCATGGGGAGCCAGTACCTATAAATCAAACCACAAAGTAATCGTGGTTTCAGTCTCTAACTTCCATTAATTAACTAGGAGCTTTTAAAAAATCAATTACTTCATTTCTCTAGGCCTCAGTTTCCTGTGCATAAAATTGGGATTTGGATTAAAAGGAGTACTAACTATATAGCTAAATATTCTAAATATTGGATTAGTATTCTATGTTTAGGACTCTGCTGTATTTGTGAAGTAGGAAACTTAGTTAATTCAAAGAAACATTTATTTTAGGCATCACATTATCCACTATCTAGATAAGAAAATGGAGTCAAAGACATTCGGTTAACTGCCTAAAGGAGTAACATTTCTATTGAGGAATTAACAATAAATTGCTCGTCTTAAGAAGGAATGAAGCAAGAAGTACTCATTATTTGATTTTTTATAAAATAAAAATTTAGTCCAAATAAAATTACTTAAAAATGTGTCAGTGGGATGTTGAATATACTACTTTGGAATTTTTTTTAAAAGCTTGGAACAAAAAATTTAACCTGAATGTATATACATATGTTTGTGTGTGTGTGTGTGTGTGTGTGTGTGTGCGTGTGTGTTCATAATTTCAAGGCTTCTTAACTACTTTATATACAATAGGTACATTTTTATCTGGAAAAAACATTAATACTGCAAAATATAAAATGGATCAAGACTCCTTATCATACAGGTGTGATTTTTCTTACTGTCTTTGATAAGAAAACATTTGTAGGGTTAGAATTTGATTCTCTAAATTGTGTTTTTTGTTTGTTTGTTTCTGTGGTGCTGGGGATGGAACCCAAGGCCACACATGCTAGGCAAGTGCTTTACCCAGCCCTGTGGTTTAATTATAAAAATAGCAAACACTCATTGTTTCCTAAATAGTTATTCATCTTAGTTGATGAATTCATCTTAGTTGATGTAATGATAAATCTTGAAATGTTTTTTAAGATTTTGGGAATTCCCAAATAAAGTTTCAGAAACTTCACAGAGGTAGTGCTACTGTGGCTTTCATTTACAATTAAATTCTTCAGTAATGTGTAGCACACTTTTAAAAAGTATATCAACTATATAAAAATATAGAGGTTTAATGAATATTAGAGTATTAAAAGTGTATGCATAGCCGGGCGTGGTGGCGCATGCTTGTAATCCCAGTACTTTGGAAGGCGGAGACCGGAGGATCCAGGTTCGTGGCCAGCCTCAGCTCTCTCTCTCTCTCTCTCTCTCTCTCTCTCTACTTAGTGAGGCCCTCCGCAACTTCGTGAGACCCGGTTTCAAAATAAAGTATAAAAAATAGGGCCGGAGGTGTAGCGCGGAGGTAGAACGCCCCTGGGTTCAATCCCCGGTACCGCAAAAAAAAAAAAAAGTGTATGCATGGACACACACTTCTAATATAATTTTCTAATTCTCAATCACCTAAAAAATGTAAGAAACCAACTCTGCACATTATTCAGATTCACTTTAACCATGTCCTTTACTGAGCAACGATGATGGGGGCCAGTATAAAGAGTATTAGAAGCATGCGCATGGGAAGTAGTGTCTACCCTAAGGTAGCTCAACACGTACAGTTTTTTCTTTAATTTATTGACTGGGAATTGAACCCAGGGGCAGCCTACCTCCAAGATACACCCCCAGCCCTTTTTATATTTCAAACAGGGTCTCACTAAGTTGCTGAGGCTGGCCTAGAACCTGTGATCCTCCTGTCTCAGCCTCCCAAGTACACCACCACACCCAGCACACCTATAGTTCTAAACTACAGTCATGTAACTATAGTATGGAATAAGTACCATCACAAAAAAATGAATTGAAGAAATAAAAATAAATTAAAGAAGGATCTCTCCAAGGAAAGTTGACTGATTGTGCCCCAAGAGACCCCGTACAAGATGACTTTATCTTGGAAAATATGTTAAAATCTGGTCTTTAACTTGTTAAGTCTGTTTCTTAAACTGATAAACTCATGGGACTGCTATATGAACCCAGAATAGCAAATTATTAATTTATAAATAGGAATTTTTTACACATTGGGGGACTAGACTCTCTTTTGTTATGCCAGTGGGGTCTCTCTTGGCATACTTGCCACATTAAAAAGCCAAATTATAACCAAAACGTTGTTTATGAAATCTGAACTTAGGGCAGAAAGAATTAATCTGTGGATTCTAATTAAAAAAAATTTTTTTCCCGTGGCACTGGGGATGGAACCCAGGGGCATTCTGCCTCCAAGCTACACCCCCAGCCCTATTTTATTCTTTATTTTGAAACATGGTCTCACTAAGTTGCGGAGGGCCTCACAAGTTGCTGAGGCTAGCCATGAACCTGTGATCCTCCGGTCTTAGCCTCCCAAGTACTTGGGTTACATGCGTGTGCCACCACGTCCAGCTTAATTAATATTTTTTGATAGCTTCAAACAGTATTAAGGACTACATGATTTGTTTCTTCCCTGGACAGTGGGTATCCATTGATTATCAACCACCCTTCTTATGCATACACTATCATTCTATCTCTGATATGTAAATATTTTCAATGAGGTTATAGTCTATTTGTTTTGGAAATCTTTGTGTCTGTTTCGAGTGCCTGTACATTTCTTCTCTGAACCCGTTGGTCTTAATTGTAAAGATTAAATTCCAAATGGCAAGTGTCTTAGTTTGTGTTATGCTGCTATAACAGAGTATCTGAGACTGGGTAATTTATCAAGAGCATAAATTTACTTCTTACAGTTCTGGAGGCTCAGAAGTCCTAGGTGGAAGGGCTGGCCTCTGGTGAGGGCCTTCTTGCTACAACAGTTCATGGCAGAAGGTGGAAGGGTAAGAGAACACTTGAGAGAGAAAGAGCAAGAGGGAGCCAATCTTGCTTTTGTAACAAACCTGCTCTTATGCAAAACTAACCCACTCTCAAGATAAAGGCATTGAATCCATTCATAAATGCAGAGTTCCTCTATTAGGCCCCACCTCCCAATACTGTTGCACTGGGTTAAATCCATTGCATGACCTTTGAGGAAGCATTCAAATCATAGCAGCCAGCTTCTTTTTTAAAAAATATTTTAATGGTCCTTAAAATGTTTAAAGCCTAGTGAAGTATAGATAGGAGTGTGTGTGTGTGTGTGTGTGTGTGTGTGTGTGTGTGTGTGTTTTACTGGGGATTGAACCCAGAGGCATTCTACCTCTGAGCTACACCCCCAGCCCTATTTTATTTTTTATTTTGAAACAGGATCTCACTAAGTTGCAGAGCGCCTCCCTAAGTTGCAGAGGGCCTCGCTAACTAGTTGAGGCTGGCCGCAAACCTGCGATCCTCCTGTCTCAGCCTCTCAAGTACTGGGATTACAGGCACGGGCCACCACCACCACGGCTGGCTGAAGTATAGTTTTACAGTACAATCCTGTGCGGTCGTATATATGATGAATACTGAGCAGCTGCAGGGCTCTTTCCTGTGGCAGGCACACCTAGTGGTGTGGGTTCATAGCAGTGGTTGTAGCACTTAGAGGATCACTCCTCAAAACCGTCACGCATTCACAGTTCATAAATATGGTAACAGTTGTATGCCCATCCTCCAGGCTTCCTCCAGAATTTTTTCTCCAAGAATGATTTTTCTCTGGGAACCACATATTTTCTGAGTAGGTCTTCATATCATAGCTGAATTTTCAATCTTCCTGAAGTTTTTCTGTCGTCTTGACTGTTTCCCACAAAGAAGTTGTCTTTGTTACTTTATTTATTTATTTATTTATTTATTGTGCGGTACCGGGGATTGAACCCAGGGGCGTTCTGTTGCAGAGAGCCTCACTAGGTAGAGAGAGAGAGAGAGAGAGAGAGAGAGAGAGAGCTGAGGCTGGCCACGAACCCGGATCCTCCGGTCTCCACCTCCCAAAGTACTGGGATTACAAGCGTGCGCCACCACACCCAGCGTCTTTGTTACTTTATGAGCCTCAAAGTGTCCTCTACCGCATCCATGAGTAGAAGAAAGGCAAGCCTCATCCCCATGGAGGCAGAGCTGCATGCCTGGGCTTAGCCTCTGGTTTCTAGTACCTGCTCCCAGGCAGCATCCAAAACTACAGTGGCAGTGTTCCCAGGTCACTCCTCCACTGGCTGACGCGGGGAACGTCACCTGTCTGTAGGGGTGGAAGATGCATTTTCACTGCCACACATGCTGTTGATGCAACAGCAGAAGGAGGTTCATGTCATCCCACTGCACCTTCAGGACCTCCATGACACAGTGTCCTCTGTCCAGTCTGGAAACTGAAATTGCTCTAGTCTTTTTTTTTTTTTTTTTGCGGTACTGGGGATTGAACCCAGGGGCGTTCTACCTCCGCGCTACACCCCTGGCCCTATTTTTTTATACTTTATTTTGAAACCGGGTCTCACAAAGTTGCAGAGGGCCTCACTAAGTAGAGAGAGAGAGAGAGAGACAGGGAGAGAGAGAGAGAGAGACAGGGAGAGAGAGAGAGAGAGCTGAAGCTGGCCGCGAACCTGGATCCTCCGGTCTCCGCCTCCCAAAGTACTGGGATTACAAGCATGAGCTACCACGCCCGGCTGCTCTAGTCTTTTGAACACTGGCAGCATCTTCCAAAACTTTCCTTTTCCATTCTTCATATTCCTGTGTCAGATCTTCATCTTTCTGTGGTTTATGTGGGATGTCTACTACCTTTTCTATTTTCTTTGTGAGTGATTCAACCATGGTCTTCTTTTTCTTCTGTGGTGGACAAGCCAAATCTCCAGGTTCTCTGTTGATTTGCTGCCCAATCTTCTCTAATTGTTTACACAGTCGATCAAATACGGCTTTTTTTTTACACCAGTTGTGGCTACCATTTTGTTTTTATCCACTTTTAGCTTTAAAATCTTGCATGCTGAAAGGCTCTTGCCTTTTACTGTGATCTCCAAAGGGTATGTCTGCGTCACCACAGAAAACAGATGGTGAACAAGAGTCTCAGCACTTCGGGTTCAGCGAGGCCCAGGTGCGGTGCTAGGCGCACAATCAGCCCTGACTTAATGGCACAGACCAGAACTACCCAGCCAGCTTATTTTCCTTAGGTAAAACTCATGATGGGGTAGGGCAGTGGGGTTGGGGACATATTACAGCCCTTACATGCTGGCAATGTGGACCAGGTGCTAAGAGGCAGAGGATTAGAGAGGCGTTTGCACCGGAGATTTTTCTGGCATGACAAGATAATGAAACTGGGTTGGGTGGGAAACAAAATTTGGAACACAAGAAAGTCTGTGGCCCTGGGAAAATGCCTTCGTGAAGGGAATCCCATGCTGTGAGAATACTTTTCTATGAGAATTTAATTAAAAGGCAATCCTCTTTCAAGTAGTATAATGATCAGATGCCACCCCAGTGGTCTACTGGGGGGCTAAAGGACCTATGCTATAGCTCCAGCTTATATAGCTGTTTACCACTGTAATAAAGTTGGTTTAGGAGGTGAAGTCTTATCAAATGAATGGTCACTTCATGAAGACATTCCATTCTTTGGAGATGGCCTACTAAAGAAATCTATGGACAAGAGCATACAGATGGTGGCATTTTGTTTATTTAATTTAGCAAACTGAGAGACTCTCTTCTTAAGATGAGTAATCCAAGGATAAAACAGTGCATCACTTTAAAAGTTGGGCTGAACTAAAATCTGATCCTCTTTGTTAACACTCTAGTCTTGTGGTTTGGAATATGAAGACACAAAGTTTTTCACTACTATAGATATTTAATTCAGAATTTAATAAGTCACACAAAGACTGTAAAAGTTGCATTAGATTATGTAGTTTTATTTTCCATTGAAATTTTTCTTTTTTTTTTTTTGCGGTACCAGGGATTGAACGCAGGGGCGTTCTACCTCCGCGCTACACCCCCAGCCCTATTTTTTTTTATGCTTCATTTTTGAAACCGGGTCTCACGAAGTTGCGGAGGGCCTCACTAGGTAGAGAGAGAGAGAGACAGAGAGAGAGAGAGAGAGATCACGCGCTGAGGTTGGCCACGAACCCGGATCCTCCGGTCTCCGCCTCCCAAAGTACTGGGATTACAAGCGTGTGCCACCACACCCGGTGAAATTTTTTCTTTGTTAGATGTTTATTTAGAAACTGATTCTGTGTTGAACATAGAGTTGAAAGTTAAAACTATTTCAGATTGAAAGGAATAATTCTAAGATTTATAAAACTGAAGCAGGCTTTATTTTTTGGTGGTGCTGGGGATTGAACTGAGGGGCATTCTACCTCTGAGATACACCCCCAGCCCTATTTTATTAATTTTTTGTGGAAACAGGGTCTCAATAAGTAGCTGAGATCCTTGCTAAATTGCGGAGACTGGCTTCAAACCTGCCATCCTTCAGTCTCAACATCCCAAGTATTGGGATTACAGGCAGGCACCGCCATGTCCTACTGAAGAAGACATTTTAAGAGTTTAAAAGCAACTGCTGACACCTTAAGTACGCCTGATCTCATTAAGCTAAGCAGGGTTGGGCCTGGTTAGTACTTAGACTGCCTGAGAATACCTGGTACTGTAGCCTTTAAGCCAGGCTTGACGGCACATACCTGTAATTCCAGGACTTGGGAGGCTGAGACAGGAGAATAGCATGTTTGAGACCAGCCTCAGCAACTTAGCAAGAACCTATTTCAAAATAAAAAATAAAACAGGGCTGGGGGTGTAGCTCAGAAGCATAATGCCCCTGGGTTTAATCCCCAGTACCAAAAAACATAAATCAGTGACAAAACAACAGCAACAATAGCAACAAAAACCCTGCTGATTTTCCAAAAGAAACACTTTCAAAACCCTATCATGAAAGGACAGAATTTTGCAAGTTTGAATCCAAGTGTTTTACTTCTCCAACAAATACCTGTGAATCATACAATATTTATAATATTATACTTTGCATTTAAATTTGTCTCAAAATTTACAAGAATGGTTCTTAAAACTGCACTTTTAATCAGTGGAATTTAGTGTACAGTTAGCTTTAGTGAGGTCTGCCTTATCTAAGACCAGTGAAGCAGATTATATACAAACAATCCAATCAGTAGATCTTATATTTATTAGTTCAAAATATTTTATGTGCTATCTACAATCCACATATAGATATCCTATTTGAGTGGGATGACAATTAGGATAACTAAAATTCCAAGCCTAATTTTTTTAAAGAATACTAAAACAAACTAAAATTTACTGAATACAATTTTCAACGAGTTACCATTCTCCTTTCTTTCTTAGAATGCTAAACTCAATGGCTATGTCTTACACTGTGTGCAAAATTTTGGTATTAAAGAATGCTGAAACTTAAATTATAGCTTAATGATCAGTGTCTAGAAGGAACCATGTTTATAAAAATATTAGCTATTTATTCTAGTGTAAATAGATTTTTATTTTGTGTGTGTGTGTGTGTGTGTGTGTGTGTGTGTGTGTGTGTGTGTATTACTGGGTTTGAACCCAGGAGCATTCTACCTCTGAGCTACACCCCAGCCCTATTTTATTTTTTATTTTAATTTTTACTTTGAAACAGGGTCTTACTAAGTTGCAGAGGGCCTCACTAAGTTGCTGAGGCTGGCTGCAAACCTCTCAGCCTCCCACATACTGGGATTACAAGTGTGTGCCACCACACCCAGATCTTATATTTCTTTTTTAAAAAGTAAAATAATGTCCAGGAGAGCCAAAATAGGTATTTTTGGTGGTTTTGGACCACCAGGTTCAGGAGGAGCTGGGAGTGGTAGTTCATACCTGTAATCCCAGTAGTTGGGAGGCTAAGACAGGAGAATCACAGGTTCAAGGCCAATCTCAACAATTTTGCAAGACTCTCAGCAACTTATTGAGACCCTGTTTCAAAATAAAAAATAAAAAGGGCTGGGGGTATACCTTGGATATAGAATGCCCTTGGGTTCAATCACAAGTACCCTCCCCCAAAAAAAGTGTACAGGAAGATGTGTGTATGTTCTATGCAAATATGATCATTTTATGTAAGGAGCTGGAGCATCTGTGAATTTTGGTATTCGAAGGGAGTCTTGAAATGAATCCCCTGTGCATAATGAAGGATGACTGTATTACTTTCAAGAGTCTAGGTCAGTCACTGTAATTAGTAATATCAGTAATTAAGATAGGTAATATGGTAGAATCAGGTGTCAGGGAAGTGAGAGAATTAATTCAGTTTGGCACATCCACAAGAAAATGTCTTTCAGAACTGTCTTTTGACATCTAAATTCTTCTGAAGCATGGGGCAGAGAAAATATTTAATAACCTCTCAAGTAGGCTGCATGAATTTGAACAGATTTGTCTTTCCTCTTTTATTTGTCTTAGGATAATATTAAAATCTGTTTATATCTCTTGAGCACACACCAGCTAATACTGGAAGAAAGTAGATGTCTTCTAGATGACAAACTATCCCATCAAGGATTACTGCAGACTTCCGCTTGTTTTTCGGGACAATAACCCTACATTCCTTTTTGATGAATTACCTTTTCCTCTATTGTTTATAGTCACAGTAGGAAGTTCTATTAAAGTACCATGCCCTCATGTCTCTAAAAGATGGTCCTGAGACCCGCACTAGGATGATCTGACTTTCTTTATACACATTAAATCTTCAGGGAGCAATGTAAGAGTGGAAAAATGGTTGGAACCAATGCCTCCTTCTTGCTGTCTGGATCCTATTGCTTTCCCCATTCCTGCCCCTTCTGAACCCGTTCTTCTGAGTCAAATTTTCCTTTGATTCTGTGACTCTCCTCTTCCAATAAATCCTCTTTTAAAAAATTTTAATATAGCCAGCCAGGCATAGTGGCACATGTGTGTGATCCCAGTACTTGGGAGGCTGAGACAGGAGGATCACAGGTTTGAGGCTACCAGCACATGATAACTTAGTGAGACCCTGTTTCAAAATTTAAGAAATACTAATTTGGAGATCAGCATGGAAGTTCTTCAAGAAACTAGGAATGGAACCACCATGTGATCCAGCTATACCACCCCTCCGTATCTTTCCAAAAGAATTGGTCAGAATACTATAGCAATACATGCATATCCTTCTTAGTAGCAGCATGATTCATGATAGCCAAATTATGGAACCAATGTAGGTATCTGTCAACACATTAATGGATAAAGGAATGTGGTATGTACACACAACGCAATTCTACTCAACCACAAAGAACAAAATGATGTCATTTGCAGGAAAATGGATGGAACTAGAGAACATTCCACTAAGCGAGGTTAACCAGTCACAGAAAGTCAAGGGTCAGATGTTTTCTTTCATATGTGGAAGCTAGAGAGAAAATAGGAAACATAAGGGACTCTAAATAATGTAGAGAGATCTATGGAATAGTGGAAGGTAATTAGAGGAGGGCTTCGACGAGGGGAAAAAGGAGGATTGAGGAAGGAAACAGTTCAAATAGCACCATGGCAATATATGAAGGTATCACTACCAATTTCTTTTTTTTTTTCCAGTACTGGGGATTGAACCCAGAGGCATTCTATCTCCGAGCTACACCCCCAGCCCTATTTTATTCTTTATTCTGAAACAGGGTCTCACTAAGTTGCAGAGGGCCTCACTAAGTAGCTGAGGCTAGCCGCGAACCTGTAACCCTCCTGTCTCAGCCTCTCAAGTACAAAGTACTGGGATTACAAGCTTGCACCACCACGTCCAGCTACCAATTTCACTAACATGTACAGGGAGGAAGAAGGGGGGAGTGGAGTAGGATGGGGAAGGAAATACACCAAATAATGTGTGCATGTTTATTTATATCACTTTGAACCTCACTATGGTGTACAATTGCAATGCACTTATAAAAGAATTTTTAGAAAATATATAAAATAGGGCAAGGGGTATAGCCCAGAATGCCCCTGGATTCAATCCCCAGCTCCCCCACACACACACAATTTAATATCCAGAGTTGGTTCATTCATCTTTCCAAAAAGCATATACGGAGTGTGAGGCACAATGCTAGGTGCTAGAAAAGAACGAGGAATCCCAAGCATGGTGGTGCACACCTGTAATCCCAGTACTTGGGAGGCTGAGACAGGAGGATCACAGGTTCGAGGACAGCCTCAGCAAGTAGTGAGATTCTCATCCACCTGGTGAGACCCTGTTTCAAAATAAAAATAGGGCTGGGGGTGTAGCTCAGAGGTAGAATGTCCCTGGGTTCAATCCCCAGTACCACAAATAAAATTTAAAAAATAGAAAAATAAAAAAGATGAGGAACAAGATTGTCGAATACAGGTTCTATACTCACAGCCCGAGTTTAATGAAGTTGTCATAGAACTGGTGAAGGTGTAGACAGAAAATAAGTAGTGGAATCATACAAATAAAGTAACTTCTGATATTAATAAAGTTTATAAAGAAAGTAAAATAGAATCATTGGTTAGAGAGGACTGACACCGGTGGTGAGAGAATGCCAATCCCGAGACTCCTGAGGTAGGAATTGACTGGATGTGACTGAGGACGAGATGGACGGTCCGCTGCAGCTGGACCACAGTAAACAGGAGGGGAGTGACAGGAGATGAGGGAGAAGAAGGGGTGAGGGGCTAGAGCACGCGAGCCTTCCCAGGCTATGATAAGAAGCTGACTTTATTCTAAGGACACCGGAAGCCAATGAAGGACTTGAAGCAGGAACATGATATGATGTGAAGATGTTTTAAAATATCACTCTGCTATTGGAGAAGACTTTCAGAGGTCGAGGGTGGCAGATGGGGAGGCTGCTTCGAAGGCTGTCGCAGGAGGTAGCACAGATATGAGATAATGGTGATAGCACTGTGGTGGTAGCAGTGGGGCTGGTAAGAAGTGAACAGATTCCAAATATATTTTGGAGTCGAGCGTGGTGGCGCACGCCTGTAATCCCAGTACTTGGGAGGCTGAGACGGGAGGATCACAGGTTTGTGGATAGCCTCAGCTACTTAGTGAGGCCCTCTGCAACTTAGTGAGACCCTGTTTCAAAATAAAGAATAAGCTGGGCGTGGTGGCGCACACTTGTTATCCCAGTACTTGGGAGGCTGAGACAGGAGGATCGCGGGTTCATGGCTAGACTCAGCTACTTAGTGAGGCCTCCACAACTTAGTGAGACCCTGTTTCAAAATAAAGAATAAAAAAATAGGGCTGGTGGTATAGTTTGGAGGTAGAATGCCCCTGGGTTCAATCCCCAGTACCACAGAAAAAGAAAGAAGGAAGGAAGGAAGGAAGGAAGGAAGGAAGGAAGGAAGGAAGGAAGGAAAGAAAAGAAAAGAAAAAAGAAAAAAAGAAAAGAAAAGAAAAGAAAGAATAAAAAATAGGGCTGTGGTGTAGCTCAGGGGTAGAATGCCCCTGGGTTCAATCCCCAGTATTGTAAATAAATAAATAAATATAAAATAAAAAAGGGCTAGGGGTGTAGCTTGGAGATAGAATCCACCCACACATATACATACATATATTTTGAAGGTAGAGTCAACAGGGTTTGCTGGTAGATTGGATGAGGGGAATGAAGTGAGAATAAGTTCCAGAAACTTTTTTCAAAAGAGTACATTCTCCCTTCAGCCACTGGAATCAGTTCAGTGGCTGATTCCAGTGGCTGAATCAGCCACTGAACTGATTCAAGTTAGTCTAAACAGGACTCTTCAGGAGCCTCCTGGAAGACACGGCCTTGCTTCTAGTGAATGTGAAACTGGGGAGAAGGCAGCCTGAACCTCCTGGAAGATAACTTGGTACCTTGCATTCCCGAAAACAAAACCAACAGAGAAAATAATTGACAGCTAGAGACAACTTCCTTGTTAGAGCCTGTATGTTAAGCTGTGCTTGAAATCTCCGGTTGAGATTTTTTGTTCTTGTTTAACCCTAGTTGAGGTTTTATCCCCTCTCATTACGGGAATGATGGGACAAAGGGAGGTCACTCTAATGGAGAGGACCCTGGATCATATGAGAAATATCTTCACAGAAGGTTGGATATGGCGAGCAGGACCCTGGATAATATAAAAGGTTACATTTGGTGGCCAAGTGGTGAAAGTGTTTGTATGGGGGCAGGGCGGTAGCAGATGTATGGAAGGTATTCCCTTAGGACATTCTAACTGCTTCCAATTACCTGTTCCCTGAGTCTAACTTTCCAGAGCAGACTCATACATACAGGTGATTCATACTGGCTCTTACAGGAGTTCCAAACAGAATCTATAATGATTTTATATTATGATTCCTAACAACCCAACGCAGCAGCATTACCAGTTATCATCACTAGTACATTTATAATTAGCACTATTAATACTATTTATCGATGGGTTCTGGATGTAGCCCAGTGGTAGAGGGCTTGCCCAGCATGTGCAAGGCCTCAGGCTCAATCCTCAGTACTGCAAAACAGCACAAAAATTAATTGAGCACATGATACGCATCGGGTTTTATCATAAATGCTTTATAAACCCTCATTTAATCATAATTACAAGACTGTGAAAAAGACAATATTATTATCCCCAATCATATAGAATAGTTAAGTAGTTTGGCAAGATCACACAGGTATAAAGTGGTAGAGGTTGTGTGCTTAATTCACAGGTGCTAAATTTCTGTTCACATGCTTAGAATAATTGTTTTCATCCATCGTGTATGTTTTTAAAATGTTTCCTTGCAATGACTCCAAGTATTTGCTGCCCCTTAAGAATATCAAAACAGAACTATAAACAAAACAAACTATAAAACAAAATCCTTTGCTAGGACGTGGATAAAAACACGGTCTGGTCTCCAAATTAGCATAAGTGTGTAAATGCCATCTGTTTAAAAATGAGAAGCTGCGTGTTTAAAATCTGACCTTGTGAGGACTTGCTTTCTAATTTAGATGGCAAAACCCCCTGAAGGTCAGCACAGAGAAATGAATGACCTGTTTAAGACAAAACGAAGTGTGCCTGGACTTGGCCGAGAATCTATCAAAAAAGCATCGGAGAGCTCCATATTCAGGTTAATAAAAATGGGTGAACTGCACATTTCAAAGGAGAATCTGGGACACTGTTCAAATAACAAAGACTTAAAGCAAACTGGGCTCATGGCCCAGAATAATAGGCACACGCATTCACGGGATTTTGTCCACATTTCTGTGCTCACATCTAACCTTACAACACTAGCTCAGAGAAAGAGGAACCAATGCAAGAAATGCTAACATGAGCAAGTGACCTTAGTGTTTAAAAAAATACCATATTTTAGCTTTTTTTTTTGGTATTGGGCATTTAACCTAGGAGGATTCTACCTCTGAGTCACAACCCTAGCCCTATTTTATTTTTTATTTTGAAACAGGGGTCTTACAAAGTTGCTGAGGGTCTCATTAAGTTGCTGAGACTGGCCTTGAACCTGTGATCCCCCTGCCTCAGTCTCCCAAGTACTGGGATTATAGGCAAGTGCCACCACACCTGGTTTTAACGTCCTTTTTGTCTCCATAATAATTCAATGTATAACATCTTTTGGCCATATCAATCTTGACTTTGAAATGTCCAACTAAATATTGCAACTAAAATGTATAGCTTTGTTGTGATTTTATTGTGTGTGTGTATGTAGTACTGGGTATTGAACCAAGGGGCATTCTCCCTCTGAGCTACACCTCTAGCCCTGTTTTATTTTTTATTTTGAAACAGGGTTTCACTAAATTGCGGAGGGCCTTACTAAGTAGCCAAGGCTGGCCCGAACTTGCAATCTTCCTGCCTCAGCCTCCCAAGTACTGGAATTACAAGCATGTGCCACCACACCTAGGGCTTTTTTTTTTTTTTTTGTGGTACCAGGGATTGAACCCAGGGGCGTTCTACCTCTGAGCTATACCCCTGACCCTATTTTTTATCCTTTATTTTGAAACTGGGTCTCACGAAGTTACAGAGGGCCTCACTAAGTAGCTGAGGCTGGCTGCCAACCAGGATCCTCCAGTCACGCCCAAGGCTTTATTATAATTTTAACAAGAAAGGTTTTCATGGATTGCACAGCTCATCTAAGGAAAAAAATGTTGTTGGCAGTGATTAAAAGCACATTCCAGGGAGAACTTGCATAAGGGGTGTATTCTACAAGACGATCTTTTAAGGGTGCCACTTACCATTCCCTTGTTTTCACCATAAATTTAGTTTCCTGTTGTTCAGCCTTAAATAACTGTTCTGACTTCATTGCCCTTCTTTACTATAGGGAGAATAATAGCTTCTTTGTGGATGTGAGGACCGAGTTTCTACCTCTCCAACATGACCTTGGATTGAGGGGAAGGTTCATGGTGTAATAGTTACTATTACTATTGGTACATAGCAAATCAGCCCCAAACTTAGTGGTTGTAAATTACAAAGGTTTAGTGTCTCCCAGATTGTGAAGGTCAGGGATCCGGGAGCAGCTTAGCTGGGTTCAAGGTCTCTGGAGAGGTTGTAGTCAGACAGGGTTGCAGTCGTCTTAAGATCCACTTCCTGGCTTGCTCACGTCGTTGCTGGCAGTGTTAATTCCTCTAAGGCTCTTGGAACGAGTTCCTGTGCACACCATAGGTTTACAACAGGGTACCTTACCTTACCTCTCCCAGCATGATTGATCCAAGAGAAAGAGAGCAACATGTTCAAGACGGAAGCCACAGTGAAAACAAGCGAATCTTGGAGGTGACATTCCATCACTTCTGCCTAACACTGCTCATTAGGCATCATTAGATCCAACCTAGACTTTGGGGGATGGCGGCGGGTGTCACACAAGGGTTAGATTACTAAGGATCATTGGGGCCCATCTTAGAGTCTGCCTGTCACAGTCACATCCATTACCTAAGTTCCTGAAAACTAGAAGAATAGGATCAAATCCCTCTCTTCCTTCTTCTGGAATGAGGCTGGTACACACCGAGCACAAGACACAAAGCGGAGTGTAACCGGAGCTGAGGCTGAAGACTATGCCAAGCCATGTAAGCCTCCTGAAAGATTTCTACCTGTGTCCTCGTAACATTAGCAACCTCGGGCTCTCCTTGCTCAGTCCTTTCTCCAAACACCCCTGGAAGACATTCAAAGACGTTTATGTGTCTTACCTCCCTCCTATCTCAGTGGGCCCTCAGCAGGTCCCTTCCCTTTCCCCACTCTCCCAGTGCAGTTCCCCGCTCTGTCTCACGGGCAGCACTGGATGTCAGCAAGGACCAGAGTGAGGCCCAATACTTGGAAAGTATTTGAGTTAAAGAAGTAGGGCCTTGCTGTCAATTGCACTGGGCCCTGAGCTATATGTACTTCAGTAAAAGAAAGCTGGAAGCAAGGTCTGACTCTAGGTGAAGAGATGATCAAGAACCTGGCTCTCCAGGCTGAGGTTCAGCGCTATGACTCCAGCGTTTTACCCAGAGGGTAGTTAAAAATGGCACAGGGAAGCTGGGCATGGCGGCACATTCCTGCAATCCCAGTATTTGGGAGACCGAGACAGGAGGATCATAGGTTCAAGGCCAGCCTCAGCAATTTAGTGAGACCCTGTTTCAAAACAAAACAAAAAAAGGACTGAGGGTATAGTTCAGAGGTAGAACGCCCCTGGATTCAGTCTCCAGTAACACACATACACACACACACACACACACACACACACGGAATGCAAGACCAAAGGCTCTGTGAGGCGGATATGGGCAGAGGCAGGAAGGGAGGCCCAGGGTGTCCCACCACTAGGAACTAGGCAAGCTGTTTGAAGGAAAATGCAAATGTCATGTGCTACAGGGGCCTGGCAGGTAGCGCAAGGTTGTGTAAATAAATGAAGCAGTTCGGGTGTAAGAACACAGGAACAGTGTTTGTGACTAGCTAACTAGAGCCCTTGGGGCCAAAGGACACAATCGTGAGGCCACGGCTGTAAGATAGATTCTACCAGCAGGGGGCGCCCGGAGATGGTTTTCATTGTCACCAGAGCAAGTTTGGCAGCTGTGGTTGAGCAGCTATTAGCAATAGAGAGGCTCCAGTTTGAAGATTCCTAAGCAACTTGAATTCACTACTGCTTGTGTGGACGATGAAGCATGGCTACTTTGATTTCTAGAGCCAAATGCAGACTATATGGCAAGAAGAGTGGAGGCAAACAGATTTGGGTTTTGAGTTCAGGTGCCACAAACCGAGTTGGGGCTCAAGGTCTTTTAAGGTGGTATTCCAGTACTTGGGAGGCTGAGACAGGAGGATCGCAGGTTCAAGGCCAGTCTCAGCAACTTCTTAGTGAGACCCTCAGCAACTCATTGAGAACATGTCTCAAAATTTTAAAAAGGGCTGGGGGTGTAGCTTGGGGGTAGAATGCCCAAGGTTCAACACCCAGCACCGTGTGCGCGTGTGCACACATGCGCGTGACCACACACATACACACACACAAAACATTCTAGTTAAATTAGTGGCAACCGATGAGGTAACCAGTTTTGTTCCTCTCTCCTGCCATCCCCCCAGTGCTCTAAACACCACAGAAACTTGCTCCTGAGACTTGAGAATGTTTAGGAAGTACGTCGTAAGAGCTAGCTTTGGCTCAGGTAGCTGCTTTTACCTTGTGGTATCTTAAAGGCGCCACCTGACCTCTGACAGTTTATAATATACAGATGGAGAGCTGTTGCTAACAAGGTCAGCAGAACTTAGCACCAGAGAGAGGAGGTCATGCACCTTAGGTCTAGATCATAGCCACCATCTTGGAACAGACAACCAGGGCTTCAACTAGGGTGGAGGAAATAAGGCACTCACTCCCGGGATCATGCAATGCAGGGGCAGATCCTGTCTCTATTAAAAATCTGAATTCATGGGTTTTTGCATTCATTTTGTTTTCTTTTTTTGTGTGTGTGTGGTACTGGGGATTGAACCCAGGGGCGTTCTACCTCCGCGCTACACCCC